>JARYGA010036194.1:0-42665 GCA_030545235.1 Helianthus tuberosus
TAGTACGTGTAGGTCGTCGCACAGCTGCTTGATCAGGAGATATACTTGGTAGAGACGCACCACTGTGAGTTCATGTCCCCCTTTTTCTCTTAACTGTTTTCAGTTTTCTAAACTGCGGGGGTGAAATACATGTTACTATGATTACGAACTTTTACTTACACGGTATGATTAGCTAAGGAATTTATTACCTAGATCATGTGAATGGGTAGGCTATTATCGTAAGACCATTAATCCTTGTATAAGGACCGAGAGGCATGAGTGATAGATCTATCGGGTGTTGCGAGCCCCACACATGAGCCAGCGTGTGGCTGCATGTGGTGACTATGTCGTTCCACCGGAAGGACCGGTATGAAATTCGCGTTACAGGTTTGAGTGCTTCCTAGGCCATTTCACTTATTAATGTATTAGCTACACATTAATTGATCTCTTTTTCCTTATTGCTACATACCAGGAATTTTCATACATACAGACATTTTACAAAAAGGTTTTACTTACTCACTTACACATGAACTCGCTCAACATTATTGTTGATTTTTCAACTTACATGTATTTCAGGGAATTAAAGGATCTGGCGCGGTATGACACGTTTTCCCGCTGCACTAGTTTCGAGGTCATCCGAGTTTAAGGGATGTGACTTTTTCCTGGACGAGTCACAGTTCTTAAACTGTGTTTCTTTCTTGTTGGTGTTGTGTCTTTTGAACACTGTTTATGTTGGTTAGGATGTGATATCCGTTAAGACAATATTGTGGTTCTTTACTCTTCAAACTTATTTTAATGGATGATCTTGCATGGTTTTATCATCATATAGCTTTGTTACGATTAAGCTATGGTATTAAGAAGTCACACCAAATTAACCACGCTTCCGCAAAGCCAGGGTGTGACAGCTTGGTATCAGAGCTCTGATCATAGCGAACTAGGATTCTTTCTCGAGTCTAGACTATGATCACTAGGGCTCTCACGAAAACATTTTTTTTACATTGCATACCACTTAAGTCCAGATCCAAAACGTTTTTACAAACAAATGTTGAGCACATTTTATTTATTATTTATAGAGCAGTCTGGGAGGCTGGGAGGCTAGTGTGACTAGGAAGAGCAGTCTGAGAGGCTGGGAGAATTTGGCTAGTGGGACTAGGGAGAGCAGTCTGAGAGGCTGGGAGAATTTGGCTAGTGGGACTAGGAAGAGCAGTCTGAGAGGCTGGGAGAATTTGGCTAGTGGGACTAGGGAGAGCAGTCTGAGAGGCTAGGAGAATTTGGCTAGTGGGACTAGGAAGAGCAGTCTGAGAGGCTGGGAGAATGTGGCTAGTGGGACTAGGAAGAGCAGTCTGAGAGGCTGGGAGGCTAGTGGGACTAGGAGAATTGTTTGATTGCTTACTTGGTGACTAATGTGCTTGTCTGATTATATGATTGATTATTTGTGCATATTTGTGTTTATGATACAGACACCATGGATTCATCAGGCACTGGTGAATCGGACACCACGGACCCTAGACCCATAGTATCAGACGACTTAGAGTCTTCAGAGCACGAGGTCCACACATCAGATGTTACCAGCACAGACGAGGATGACTTTCAGCCCTTTGCGCTACCCGACGCTGTCGATGAGCCCGCTAATGGTCCTTTTGCTGGGTACCTACCACTCGTAGAGATCCCTGCTCCCATACCTTTGGCCATTTATCCTGCTTATGATATGCTCCTCGATGCCGACGCTGACGACGACGTCGATCCGTTTGATGATGAGCCCCTGGAGGACGATGTTGAGGGCGAGGCCCTTCTAGCTGACAGTGGTCTTTTGTTACTCGCAGATGCTCCAGCTGAGGAGTCACCTACACACTCACCCGCTCCAGACTCCTTCGAGTCTGTGGCCTCCGCACCGTCACACACTCGGAGCGCACAACACTATTCACACGGTTCAGGCTGGCATGCCCATTGATCCTGTGATTGCTGACCTACCCATTGACGATCACCCTGCTGATGCACCACTACTGGAGGGTGACCATGTTATTGCTGCTGATCATGTTGATCCCCCACTTATCGCTGTTATACCTGCTGACTCTCTTGTTGCACCCCACCCTGACCATGTGCCTGTACAGTTCGATCATGCGCCTTTTGCAACCCAAGTTGATCCTCGATACGCGCACACCCGAAATGGGTGGATAGACGATGACAATGGTTACCCACCTTTCGAGTTTCCTGTGACGTTCTCTTGTGGCCCCTGTTTCAGCCCCTGTTCCAGTTCCTATGGATGCACCTTTGCTACCCACGCTCACCACTGATACTCACCACACCGTAACATGACCCGGTGCCTGCACTCGAGCCAGCTGCTACACCATTTGGGTCAGCTTGATGTTGCGCCTGCTGAACCTACACCTTTACGTGATCACGATCCTGTTTCTTTTTGGTCTGCCATACATTGCACCCCTTATATCTACCTGCATCGGCCAATCTCCTCATTTGTGAGATGTTCGTTTTTTTTTTACACCCGCAACCGCTGACATTGCTCCTTTTCCCTATGAAGACCAACGTCCATTGCGCCAAGATGCCTATAGCTTCCTTTCGGAATATAACCATACCTCGGGGAGGTACTTCAGGTCAGCACCCGCATAACGATTCATCTGCTACAACAACATATTCCCAACTGCACAGGTCGCACCATTTGCTACATTCACCTCTACAACGTCGGACGAGCCATCTCGGTGATTCCTATTGTATATGGTGCTGAAGTTAGACCCTTACATTATAAAGGCCACACGCGAGATGAGTTGCTCTTGTAACATCAACTACAGTCAAGGATATGAGTCACAGAATGTTGGAGCTTGAGCTGACGCCACAATTGGCAACTTCAATTGCAAAACATTACATAACCGAAAACATGACTTGAGTGTCTACATCACAAGACCACATATTGTCTGAAAAGTCTATACAAAATACCACGATTCTCCAGCCGGTCTATCACCAGCATGCTTTGATCCGCCGCATGCATCAAGACTCCTCTGTGCACTTGACCTTTGTTCTTTCACCATTCCCGGGATTCCGATGTTCATTTCTAAACTATCAAGCGCCAGAGCAAATGATTACTTCAACGTATATACAAGCTCGAGGAGGGACTCACGCACGTTAACAGTATACTTTTCTTTCCTCCTCCACCTCAGTCACCAGTATAGTTGATTTCTGGATTAAGCGAATTGCATTCCGCTTGGGAAAAGACGCTAATGATAAGCGGGGATTTCGGAGACTTTTGAGGATCACTTCTGACCACGTAATTGTGATGCACTGATATACTTGTTGGACAAGGGTAGGGTGACCCTGAGTCCCTTCTGATGTGATGCATTTTGGTAAGACACAATGATTGTGGCCGGTGGATAATGAAAGCCCGATCATCTTTAAACACGCGACAATACTTATGACTAATGACCGACGAAAAAATATCGTCGCTATGCTCTCACTAAGCACGTTGATGATCTACATATTTGTGCTATAACTATAATACCACATGTTTACTTGCTACGTTCCTATTTGCAAGCTGTGCTATAACCGTGAGGATATGTGATTAATTGTTAAACAACTGCGTATTTACGTAAATGTAATATACCTCTGAGGTCTTATTCGTTAAATAGAGACTTAGGTGCTCGTGTCCTTACTAAGACCCGACCTAACCGACTTTCTTCTCAGAAGATGTCGACCCGAGGGAACACCGATACCAACAACCCTCTGCCAACGACAGAGGCGGAATTTCAAGAACGCCTCGTGCAGTTTATCGCACAGTACGAGGCCCAGCGCTCCAAACGCAACGGAGGTACCTCAGGAAATAACCCACCCAACGGCTGCACCTACAAGCAGATCTTAGGCTGCCAGCCCCTACATTTCGACGGCACTGTGGGTGCCGTAGCCTTCGTACGCTGGATTGAGAAGACGGACACTGTTTTGCGTGCGAGCAAATGCGCCCCAGAAGATCAGGTCACGTACATATCCGGGCTGTTCCGAGATGGGGCTCTGTCATGGTGGAAACTTCAGGTTCAGACAATGGGCGAGGCCGCTGCATATGCTTTATCATGGGATGAGCTGAAAGAGCTAATGCATAAAAAGTACTGTTCGAGAACAGAAAGCCAGAAAGTAGAAACTGAGTTCTGGAACTTGAAGATGGAAGGTCCAAAAATAGCTGAGTATGTGGAGAAGTTCCAAGTTCTGTCGCGTATCGTTCCTTACATGGTAGATCCGGAGTTTAAGAGGATTGAGCGTTTCATTTGGGGTTTGGCACCCCAAATCATGAGCTTGGTGACGACGTCAAAACCTGCAACGATCACTGAGGCCATCAATCTAAGTGTAGCCTTGACTGAAGAGGCAATCAAGACGAACAAATTTTCAACCTCTGAGGAGAAGAAGGAGACTCATGTAGAGTCATCTGGGGACAACAAGAGAAAGTTGGCAAATTTCAAACAGGGTACCCAGTCGAGTAGCAACAACAAGGCCAAAAAGAGAAAAGAGTACATGGGTAAGCTACCTAAATGCGATAGGTGCCGACGTCATCATACCGGGCGATGTAAAAATGGGAAGTGTGACAACTGTGGCAAGGTGGGACACAACAGGGAAACGTGTTGGCGTGAGATGAAGCGTGGAAAGAAAGGAAAGGGGAAAGATAAGGGATGTTATACCTGCGGGGATATGAGGCACTTTAGGAAAGATTGCCCAAGGGAGATTAAGCAAAATGATGGGAAAGATGTCTAACACCGGAGCCACGGAAGCACGCCAGAAATCCAAGCATGAATATCGGTACGTCCCATACTACCCGATGTTATGCATCTGTATTGCCAAATATGTTGTAATTTTACGCTTCGCACCCCTAGAGTTCGAGAGTATAATTGGTTTAAGCAGCAAGTAAGTAGATATTCCAGTACCCATTAGAACTAGCTTAGGGGAAGCTAGTGAAAGCCAACACAATAACTGGAATCGGCAAGATAGAACCCGGGAAGCATAAGATTACACTCGATCTACTGCCAGTGAATTGGGAGACTTCAACAAGGTAGTTGGAGGGATTGGTTGACAAATGATCAATAGGAGATCGATATCCGCACCATGATGACGAATGAAGGAACGATCTCGACTCACAAGTGTGACACCAGTGTCACTGCGACCATCAAACAAATGCCAAACCAATGAAATATTGTATTTCATACTTGGGATTTGTAAAAATATGTGTATCGTTTACACATATCAATTCTTGTTCGATTTCAAACTCTAAATCGCTTTCTGGAAGGTTATACGCGCACTGATGCGTAAATATAACCAGTTTAATGCAACGAACACTCCGGAATAGTGAAATAGGCTTAACATACCGTAAATAACCTTTACATAACTTAGATATAAGTTTTGGAAGGTTTGGTATGGCAAAATCAAGTTAAATCGCTTACAGGGACTAAAGTTGACAAACTGCGAAAGTATGCCAATTTGAACTGTAACAGACATTCCGGAACATGACCATAAGTTAAACACACCTTAAATATCCTTTACATAGCTTAGAAATAGGCTTTTAGGGGTTCGGTGTGCTAAAATAAAATTTTGTGTCATTCAGGGACTAAAAGCGTCAAAAAGTGCACAAGTTTGCATTTTCGCGCATAACTTACGTTCTGAATACATCCGGACATCCAAAAATTTATGTAAGCACTAAAATATTTTATTTTAGTGTTTGGCATAAGAAAAATCCATTCGTTTCGTCATTTGGATCGTTTTTCGCGCTTATGCGCATTCCGTCGTAATTAAGCGAACATCGCGTTCGTACGACCAAACGAACTGACATCCGACATATTTTTGAGCATGTTTCATGTCCACAATGTTTAGGCATCATTTTAGGGCCTTAAAGTTGGCTTTAAGGGCCTTAGAAGTGTCGGGAATGGCCTAAAACACGTGCAGGGGCTGAAACTGTCATTTTTGAAAGTTATATGCTGATCAGAAGGGCCATGCGGCCCGCATTAGATTTGTCTGATCCTGAAGCGGGCCGCCTCAGCCTCCCAGAACAGATCAGAACGAACAGTCAGCATATTCCAGCTGTTTTAACCACAACCACAAGCTCACAACTTGCCTATTCAGCTGATAAGGACCATTTTTAGCCACCACAACTGTGCAACACTTGTACGGATGCGATTAAGGCACGATATTAGACAAACGATCTTAACGGTTCGGGTATTCCTATAAATACCCAACCCATTTAACTTCAAAAATCACAAGAATCTGATCTAAGTGACTCTAAGTTGGAACCATTGTTTCATACCTGAGTTATTTTGATCTAGATTAGCATTCGGGGACCCTTCGTAAGTATTCTTTCGTTCTTTTATTGCTTTTCGAGTCCGAAAGTCAAACTTTGTTTGACTTTCAGCGTTGACCAGCTTATGGTCAATGCGAAGTTCGTTTGAACTTCGCAACGTGAGTGTAATCACGTTGGTTATAGTCCTTTGGGACTATGCCTACTGATTACCACGTTGTCTAGGGTCGTAAGGGTAAGCGATCTGATAAATCGCTTATACCTTCGAACCCGACCCATTTGGTCGATCATTAGGATCCGACCAAATACATTAGGTGACCATAGTAGGTAGGGAATAACCTTCCGAGGTTATACCTTATGGTCGCTACGTTTAAGTAGTTGTATGATAGGTAGTTTATATGCCTTAGGTAAATTACCAGAATACCCTTTTCATGTATAATTGGTAATTAAGCATATGTAACCTAAACTTTTGTCACATAACTGATTATGTAACATGTTTAGGCATATAACACTTGTCATAGGGCTAGTTAGGCGGTCCGAACGCGTTTCACGCGAACGACGCGTTAAAGTCGCATAAGCTACCTAAACGGGTCGTAATGGGTCGTAAACACTTAGGTTAGGTTTCATTTAGTATGCAGGCTTTGTTAAACCATATGACACGAGTCTCTATAATCGTTTGGTTTACAAACCCTCATTCTATCTAAATCCTCCGATTTAGGTCCGGTTTATTAACATAGTTACCTATATTAGGTGCTGTTTGATATCCGCGATCTCTAGCATTGTTTGGTTGTTACTCAAGGACTACTAAGCAATCTCAAGTGAGTACATAGACCCCTCTTTTACTGTTTTCCAAACTGTTTTGGGGTGGAACACATGTGCCTACTTGTTACTTTCAAGCTTTCCTGTTTTCACATCATATACTTGCTATGTTCATTAGTACATTTCTAGTACATGTTTTACATTACATTTCATGCTACGTATGTCTATTGTTGCATACTTAGTACATGTCACATGCTACGTATGTCGATTGTTGCATACTTAGTACAGGTCACATGCTACGTATGTCGATTGTTGCATACTTAGTACAGGTCACATGCTACGTATGTCTATTGTTGCATACTTAGTACAGGTCACATGCTACGTATGTCTATTTGTTGCATACTTAGTACATTTGTTATTCATCACATGCTTACATTTTGGATACATATTACATGATTTACATTAGACATGAACATTTTACTTTGGTAGTTTGGTTTGATTAAGTGATTAAGTAACGATGCGTGTGTAATATGATACAAGCATGGTGGATACGCCGCTGGTACTTCCTATATATAAGTGTTTGTATGGTATTACATATCGTAGCGTTATTTGAATCATTTCAGTTTGAGACATATAACATTTTATACAAATAACATACTTTTCACAAGACATTGATTTACAAACAACTTATCTTATACAAACTCATTTTACAATGGTTATTCATTTAACCATACATTATTCTCTTATTTATACATATCATCTAATCTTATCGTTTTTCAAATGATTTACAAAACAAAGCAAATTACAAGGTTCATGACTAAACATTTTCTCAAACATAAGTCATGAAACCTATTTTCACAAAACCTATGTATCTCACAGGCATTTTTATGCTGACGTACCTATTTTCACATGTGTTTTTCAGGAGCTGTTGCATAAGATGATCAAGATACACATAGGCAGACTTGGGCTTTAGTGACAATAAAAGATGCAAGACTAGTTAATTATGTTGTATTTCCTTGTTTGTTAAGACATTGTAACACTTTTAATCAATAAAACGAAACTTCAATTGCCATGGATTTGAAACAATTAATTCTGTTACAACACTCCCTGACATTTCCGCCACGTTTTGTATGTTCTACGTGGTCGGGGTGTGACAACAAGGCAGGATACGCCTCCTCAGATCACGAATTGCTTAAAAGCACGAAGGTTGTTATGGGAAGAATGTGTTGTTTTCTTGGCTCATGTCGGGGACAGGAGGAGCCGAAGAACGAAAGCACAGAGATGTTCCTATGATAAGGAAATATCCTGCAATCTTCCTCGAAGACTTACCGGAATCACCTCCTCAACGATTAGTCGAGTCTCGCATCGATTTAATCCCAGGCACCACGCCTGTAGTCAATGCATCGTAACGACTTACACTTCCGGAGAGGCAAGGATTGGCAGTGCAACCCCAGTGGTTGATAAAGAAGGAAGATAACATACCAAAACCTTTGTTTTGGATAACCTCAGTTCCGCTCATCAAGAAAAAGGACGATGACCTTCAAATGATCGGAAGTCGGACGAGCTAGCCAACCAGGGTCGGTGGCTCTTGCTAAGGATTGACGAATTACATATTTGACTAACTGTAAGGGTCCGACTACCATTACACGACGGATCGACGATAGAGTGTCATTGGCGGTAAATTCAGTAAGAAGGTATACCGAGGAAAAATTGTGGGACAACGACTTGTTCTTAGACGTGCACAAAAATAGTGTTTCCTACACAATGCACCAACCAGTCTACACGGGATACGAAATCTAGAGAATCTAGAGAACTTATATCTAGGACCTTTGGGAACCCAGGACCAAACTCGTAAAGGTTTTATTTAGAAACCACATCTGTCAACTCAATCAACCATCATTAACCTGGCACATATGCCAGTTCCGTTGACCCAAGCAGAGAGTACTTGGATTTCTTTTACTTCTGGTGAGTAGCTGTTTGCATCTCTACTCCCCTTAATGGTAGTTGCATCACACACGTTTTCTTCGCTGAGAGCAAACACACCTTTGTTTCGATACTTGGTCATTTCTTCATCTTAGCAAGCACTCATTGTTTCAGTGCTCGGAAACTTTCATGACTCACATGCATCATTTGCTACGCACGTGGTTTTGTTTCGAACAAACACTTCATTGAAATTTAAATATTACCCTGCTAAACCCAGTTACTGATTCGTGATTCGAATGACCTACATTTTTGTCATTGTTGACTCTTTTGTTATCAAGTCAACACACTTATTGAAACTACCTTCTTTCATGTTACATGTTTGCTATCATATCAAGATTTCTTATTGATATGTACGTTTATTGTTTGGTTACGTTGAAACTAAGTTCAACTGCTTGAACTTATCCAGTTCACATGCTTAATTTGAGACGCCATATGATGCATTGAGAGCATCATATTCTAATACTTTGGCACAGATTCTTTTGTTTCAGGTCGTAGTAGACTTATTTGGTCTAAGACTCCACTAAATCGTTGATAGATTTCGATACCTTACAGTGATACTTTCACAGAACAGAAGCTTGCGCTTATTTGACTACTCACTTCGTACACGGATTTAATTGATTATTTGACAACTTGCCCTAAATCCGTTTCTTTATCACAATTAAATCACTCTCAACACACGTGCGTGCTGAGTCAAAGGTACCTAAATTCATTTCATATCATGATGTACCCCCTAACGATTCTTTCGTTGTAAATCAAATGCCTTGCGATACTTATTACATTTCATCTTCGATTGGAAACAGTGGATCTTTGATGTTCTGTATTTAACTGAAAACTCTGTAACATGGTATAAATCAAATCTTCAGATTGCCTCAGTACACTTTCATTTGATTTCAAACGCGGTGAACTTGTTCAGTCACCACTATTATTTGGAAATGCCATTGCGACACCTTGCGGTGTCATCATAAACTTGTAGCTTGTGCTAATCGTGGTAACCGTTTTACACGAGACCACACATACTTCTGTTTGATTTATCATTTAAACATTTCTGATGCAACTACGAATCAAGACAATGATACACCAGATTCACTTGTATTCCATTCGGTGTATCTCCACTATTCAAAAATGTCGACACACTAAACCCTACCAGACATTTATTCAAGAGTTGACAGATCATTTTACTATTACGTTGAGTTGTTGCTTTTGAATTCATATAGCGGGTGCTATGGTTTGTAAAAACCCGTTTGCATATCGTAACCAATCGTTTAAAAGAATCTTATTAGTCAAAACTCCACTTTTATGGAACCCCTGCTAGCTGGTTACACTAGATTATACGTCAAGTACGTCTTGTACCGTTGACATCCAATGCTAGAAGCACACACCTTTCAACCCTAGGATTCGAGTTGTTATATATTCTGGGACTCAGCTAATGTCAGTAAGGTTTGTTTCGATTTGATGATTATCTACTTCGATATTATCCATATACATACGTGTGTGACTTAACCATAAGTAGTAGGGTAGTACAAATTTCGAGGACGAAATTTATTTAACGGGGGGAGAATGTGACAACCCTCACCAAACCAGGTATCCGTACGACTTAATTAATAATTAATTACTGCTTAATTACTGTGCTTACTTGAAATTGTGGATAAACTGCTATTTGAATACTGATACATGTACTTACTTGCATCATACCTTATTTGCTGTCACCCTACTATTTACATACAGAACTGTAGTGACAACCGTGATGCACAAAAGCACTGTAGCACAATAACGGATAACCTACTAAACGTGCTGTTATAACCAGCACCAGGCAGGTACTGCCTCTAAGGCTTGTAAGAGCTAGAGATAGTTTGCTACACTAGTAGAGAGTGTAGGGATATAAGGGTTGTAGAACTGCGTCACTAGGAATGAGATTACAGTGACCGGATGTGCCAAAAACGTACTTTAGGTACAAAATTCAGCACTAAGCTAACTAATAAAGTGCCAAAACATGGGAAAATATTACTAGACACTTTCCAAAGTGTCGGGAATAAGTTGTGTCACTAAAAATAATATTAACGACACTTTAAGGCTTTGTTAAGCACTTTAACGGATCACTATCCAACCGAACAACCGGACTTTATCCGGAACACAAAAATATTGTCATTAACATTGTTTTTCTTTTCTGAGCCAGTTAGGGTCCCTGAATACCCTAACACCCGTCATAATGCATGACACACTAGTAACCGGGTTAATCCCTAAACTAACTAAATTAATCTAACTAATACTTAATGTTTAGTTGGAAACCAACCGGATTACCCCCCCCCCCCCCCAACCAAACCGTCCCCAAGAGGGACACCTCTTGTCCTCCACATGATTATTTTAATCACCTTGGTCCCATATCAAGAAGACACATAAACCTTTGGGTAATGATCTTGATAATTGTCTATAAGAACAAGACTTAGTCCATTATAACCATCCAACACTTGAGCACACTCTCTCCCTCTCTATAAACTCTCGGCCGAACACCCCTATATCATCCATCCATCTTTCGATTTTGATCATCTCATTCCAAGAGCATACAAGTGTTGAGGATCACATACGAGGAGGCTTGGTGCATTCGGAACGCGAAGGACCTCACCCTATTGCTTTTATCCACTCATTTTGCGACTAGAATCTTCCCTAGCCTCGAGCTAGTAGTAAGTGGCTTTAAACACACTCTCGATCTATTTTAAAGTGGTTAAAACGGTATATGATGGTTAAAACTCATGAACATACAAAATGATATGAAAAAGTCTACTAAAAATGCTAAAAATGTTGGTTAATAGCACAAGGGTTGTGTAAATCTTGTAAGATTTGTTTTGTGTAATTATTTAGTGCCGATCTATGTTGTGGTAGCCCGGATCATCGTTTAACCCGGATTGGTCATGATCATGGATCATGACATAGAGCTTGTTTAAGCGTAACAAGGGTTAAGTGATGAAACTCTACCACACGAGAAACTTGAACTTGTGTAAAAACGATTTTACTTTCGAAATAGTGTTTAAAACTAGTAGATCTACGGATCTACAACCGGTATTTTCAAAGGACCACGTGTCAAGAGAAAACATACTTTTAAAGACGGATCTTTCATAAACAAGAATGATTTTAATAAACACACAAGTGTGTAAACACTTGTGTAACACAAAGTTTTGACGAAAGAACTATTTTTGTAAATGTTAACAAGAAGTTGTAAAGATAGAATTTCTTTAAAAACGAGACTTTTACGAAACCGGATGGATTTATATAAAGATACACTAAAAGTAAGGAGCTTTACTACATATTTTTGGAAAAACTACAAGTTCATGTATTTTTGCGATTTACATCTATTTTGACTAGTTTGATGGTTTGAATAATGTTTATTGATTGAATGAGAAAATTGTTGCTTTGATTTGTAAAAGAAAATGATACGCTTGAAAGCGTGGCCACCTCCAGTTACAGAGGAAACTCTGGCGAAATTTTTCCAAAAACCTAACACTTAGAAATATTTTCACTACAAGTGTTAGAAATACATTTTTAACGTGTTTTCGAATTATAGATTTCGCCATGACTTTATTAAAAGATTTCTAATTATCGGAGGTGGGATTTTCACGAAATAAAAACTTGCTAAGATATATATTTAGTATATATTTAGTAACAACACTTGTGAATTTTTATGATTATTTTGTGAACTATACAAATATTATTTTTAGGGTAAAAATAATATTACCAAATGATAACGATTCCAAAATAAAATTCTCTCTCCCTGGCTAGGCGATTTCGATTTTCTTCATGGATCCCTATGATTTTCATCGTGATTGTTTGTATAACAGTCTGTGATTAGAGATTGCATATTCAATCTCTATAACGAACTCGTTAGCAGATTTGATCGATTTTAATCTTGGGTTTTTTTTTATTTCTCTTTCGCCGCTCTACTCTTGTGTTCTTGATCGGATTATATAGATTAGTTTGGTTGGCTGGTCCTTTATTATTCAGGATCGTCTATTACCATCTACGCTATACGATCTTGATAAAGTCATGGGGTAGGGTTTAGCTAGGTTTAGGGTTTTTGTTTTCTGTTTTTGTTGCCGTCTGGATTTCTGGTTTACGTTGCATGCTTGTTTTCTGTTTCGTGTTATGGAGAGAGTTGATGTTTTTCGTGTGGATGATCGTAAGAAGCCATCTGGTCAAGGCCCAAGAGTGAAGCCGCTGAATCTGAACAAGTTTCCAGGGAATAAGGGTTTTACGGTTGATGGAAGTGCTGTTTTGCCAAGAAGGGGTGTTAGTAAAGCTGCTCAAACTGCAGAACCTAGAATGATTAACATCATCGATGAGCTGACCAAGGTAACAAATCCTGTTAATTCAGATAGTGCCCAAGTCTCTAACCAGAATCTTAGTAATGTTGAGAATGTTGTTAATGAGACGGAGGATGATATTGTTGAAGGAATGGATGGAAATCCGACGGATAGTTTAAAAAACCAATCTGATAATGACAATGTTTCTGGTGCTCCAAAGTCATATGCTGAATCGGTATTGAATGTTAATGACAATGCTTCAGGTGCTCCAAAGTCATATGCTGAATCGGTATTGAATGTTAATGCGAGAAAGATAAATTTTCGGTCTCTTGCATCTGACAATGTGCAAGAGGGCTGTGATATTGTTCTTCCTCGTGAATCTGTGCGGGTTGTTCAGGATAAGTTGGCGAATACTTTGTATGGGTATTTTCTGGGGGATAGAGTGGCTTACCCAGTTGTTGAATATTATGTACGAACTAATTGGAAGAAGTTTGGGATTCAGAAGTCTATGATGAATGCCCAAGGTTTTTTCTTTTTTAAGTTTGCTGATCAGGAGGGTATGATGAGGGTCTTGAAGGAAGGTCCGTGGATTATAAGGTCTCAACCTCTTTTTCTTAACGTTTGGTCGACTACGGTGAAATTGGAAAAAAAGGAAGTTAAAAGGGTTCAGGTTTGGGTCAAAATTCATGATGTGCCAATTGCAGCGTTCACGGAGGATGGATTAAGTTTAATTGCTACTGCTCTTGGTGAACCGAAGATGCTTGACTCGTTTACTACGTCTATGTGCTTGGATGCATGGGGTAGGAGTAGCTATGCGCGAGCACTTATTGAGATATCAGCTGATAATGAAATTAAAGAGGAGTTAACGGTAGCGGTGTCCTTATAGATGTTCTCATTGCTGTATCTTTGGTCATTCTGATCAGGATTGCCTTCATCAAACTATGAAACAACCTATTCCAGAGGCTAGTGGGAAGAGCTATAAAGTTGGTGGTAACAATAAAGGTCCGATTGTGGATAGTGATGGGTATATGGGGGTTCATACAAGGAAGATAGCGAGGAAACCTGGATTCCAAGTTAACAAGCCTAAGCCTAAGTTCGAATATAGGCCGGTGACTTCAAGTAAAGGGGGGACACGGCCTGGTTCAGATTCGGTTAAGGTGAGTTCCAATAATAGGTTTGCTGCTTTAAATGTAAGTCAGGGGGATACTGGGCAAAGTAGTAGAGGGATTGGCACTGGTTCGGGTGTGCGTAATATTCAGTCTAAAAATCCTTTTGATGTCCTCAATGATCCAAGCCTTAATAATGAAGAGGGGGGGTGATATTCCAGTTGCGGCCAAACATGGTGAGGATGATGCTGAGGTTCTTGATGATTATGACGTGACGGATGGATATGAGATGGATGGTTTTCTGAGGCAAGGAACTATTAAAATAGACGATAAAAAAGGGGCAAGCACTCCTTCTACATCGGTTAATAATGGTTAGTTTCGCTTCATGGAACATTAGGGGTTTGAACCGCCCCATTAAACAAACGGAGGTTCGACATGCTATAAAAGATTTTAACTTGAGTTTATGTGCTATTCTTGAATCTCATGTGGAGGAGGGTAATCTTTCTAGTGTTTGTAAGTCAGTTTTCCGCTCATGGCAATGGACGTCTAATGGGGCTCGATGCAGTAAAGGAACGAGAATAATTGTCGGTTGGAATCCTGATCAGGTTATGCATTTGCAGCTGATGTTAAAAAAGGAGAAAATTATGTTATTTTGTTCGATTATTTATGCTGCTAATTATTATGTCACTCGGAGGGAGTTATGGAACAATCTTTCTTTGCATAAGACTTTTGTTCGTGATCAACCTTGGGTCATTTTAGGTGATTTTAACTCTGCGCTGAATCTTGAAGATAAGTCTATGGGGTCGTCTTCGATCTCTTCGAGTATGAGGGAGTTTCAAGCTTGTGTAGATGATATTCAGATGGTGGATATAAATCGTTCGGGGTTTCACTATACGTGGAATCAAAAGCCAAAGAAGGGGATCAGTGTAACACCTGTGCCTTCACGGCCATCAAACAAATACCGAACCAATGAAATATTATATTTCATACTTGGGATTGGTAAAAATATGTGTATCGTTTGTACATATCAATTCTTGTTCAATTTCAAACTCTAAATCACTTTCTGGAAGGTTATACGCGCACCGATGCGTAAATATAACCAGTTTAATGCAACAAACACTCCGGAATAGTGACATAGGCTTAACATACCTTAAATAACCTTTACTTAACTTAGAAATAAGTTTTGAAGGCTTTGGTATGGCAAAATAAAGTTAAATCGCTTACAGGGACTAAAGTTGACAAACTGCGAAAGTATGCCAATTTGAACTGTAACAGACATTCCGGAGCATGACCATAAGTTAAACATACCATAAATATCCTTCACAAAGCTTAGAAATAGGCTTTGAGGTGTTCGGTATGCTAAAATAAACTTTTGTGTCATTCAGGGACTAAAAGTGTCAAAAGTGCACAAGTTTGCATTTTTACGCATAACTCACGTTCTGAATACATCCGGACATCCAAAAATTTATGTAAGCATGACTACATTATATTTTAGTGTTCGCCATAAGAAAAATCCATTCGTCGCGTCATTTGGATCGTTTTTCGCGCTTGTGCGCATTCCGTCGTAATTAAGCGAACATCGCGTTCGTACGACCAAACGAACCATCATCCGACATATTTCTGAGCATGTTTCATGTCCACAATGTTTAGGCAACATTTTAGGGCCTTAAAGTTGGCTTTACGGGCCTTAGAAGTGTCGGAAATGGCCTTAAACACGTGCAGGGACCTAAACTGTCATTTCTGAAACATATGTGCAGATCAAAGGCCCCAAGCGGCCCGCATTGTGTTTGCCTAAATCTAAAGCGGGCCGCATTAGCCCTTCTGACCAGATTCAATGTTTGTTTTGCAACTTGCAACTGAATTGATTCGTGTCCACACGTTTCCTATCGTCTAGTCAGCGGATAAGAACAACATTTTAGCCACCACAACATTGTGACAAGTGTTCGGCTTGGATCGTGGCACGATATTCAAGAAACGATCCTAGCGGTTACCCGAAATCTATATATACCCCATGCCCCCCATTGCTATTTCTTACAAGAATTCTGATTTTGAGAGCTCTAAGTTGAAACCATTGTTTCATACCTGAGTTCTTGAAGTCGGGATTAGCATTCGGGGACCCTGGGTAAGTATTCTTTCGTTCTTTTCCTTATTTTATTGCTTTTAGAGTCAGAAAGTCAAACTTTGTTTGACTTTCAGCGTTGACCAGTAATGGTCAATGCGAAGTTCGTTTGAACTTCGCAACGTGAGTGTAATCACGTTGGTCATAGTCCCTTGGGACTATGCCCACTGATTACCACGTTGTCTAGAGTCGTAGGGTAGGCGATCTAATAAATCGCCTATACCTTCGAACTCGACCCATTTGGTCGATCATTAGGATCCGACCAAATACATTAGGTGACCATAGTAGGTAGGGAATAACCTTCCGAGGTTATACCCTATGGTCACATCGTTTAAGTAGTTGTATGATAGGTAGTTTATATGCCTTAGGTAAATTACCAGAATACCCTTTTCATGTATAATTGGTAATTAAGCATATGTAACCTAAACTTTTGTCACATAACTGATTAAGTAACATGTTTAGGCATATAACACTTGTCATAGGACTAGTTAGGCGGCCCGAACGCGTTTCACGCGAACGACGCGTTAAAGTAGCATAAGCTACCTAAACGGGTCGTAATGGGCCGCGATGGGTCGATAGCACTTAGGTTTGGTTTCATTGTAGTATGTAGGTCTTGTTAAACCATATCATATGAGTTCCAAAACTCGTTTGGTTTACCAAGCCTCATCCTATCCGATCTCCCGATTTAGATCCGGTTTATTTATATAGTTTTAGATTGCCGATTGATTCCGTGCTCCCTCAAGCTTTGTTTGGTTGTTGTTCAAGACCTCCAAGCATTCTCAGGCGAGTACATTCTTCCCCTATTTTACTGTTTTCAATTGTTTTGGGGTGACTCATATGTGCTAAATGTTTTCGATGTTATAACGATGGTTTCAAAAACGATTAAGACGATTTATACAAAACTAATAACGATTTCATAAAGTGAACAAACTTGTTGGTTGTAGTTACATAACAAATGACATTCATTAGCAATGATCAAGCCGACCAGTATTAGGTTATGGTACCATAGGATCTGACAAATCCCGTTATTTACTGCACCCGTGGTTATGTGTGGGTGTTGTGGGTAGCGACTGAATCTGTAAGTGTTAACTTACCCTATGGAGGTTTGTTAATGCGAATACGAGAAGCGACGAAATCGAGAAGCGACGAAATCGAGAAGCGACGAAAGTCAAGAAGGTTTGAATGTTATTAGCGAGACGACCACATAAGTAGTTTCACGACCTAAAACGAATTAAACGATTTACGATTGGTTTTCACACAATGTTTTAACGATTGGGTAACGATTGGGTAACGATTGGGTTTTCACACAATGTTTTAACGATTACTTTTGTGGTTTGGTTTGGATTAAATGATTAAGTAACAATGCGTGTGGAATATGATACAAGCATGGTGGATACGCCGCTGGTACTTCCTATATATAAGTGTTTGTATGGTATTACATATTGTAGTGTTATTTGAATCATTTCAGCTCGAGACATAGAACATTTTTATACAAGTAACATACTTTTCACAAGACATTTATTTACAAACAACTTATCTTATACAAACTCATTTTTACATGGTTATTCATTTAATCATGCATTATTCTCTTAGTTATATATATCACCTGAACTTATCATTGTTTTTCCAAATAATTTACTAAAACAAATATTTTCGGGTTAAGAGTCATGGCTACGAGGTTTTACAAATTATAACCCGCTTGATTTGAGTTGGTTAATTAAGTTGCAATATTATACTCTTTTCAAAACAAGGTTTTTAAATAAAGTATTGCAACATCTAAACTAGCCATGATTTCGACACTCCTACAAAACCTATGTACTCGCCAGCATTTCTTTGCTGACCTCGTTTTCACATATGTTTCAGGTATTGTTGAATGATATCGATTGATAAGATGCATGCTCACATAGGACTGGACAATGCCTTAGTGACTCAATAACAATGATAGACTATGTTTAAATTGTATATTTAGATTTCCAGACAATGTAATTATTCAATGATTAATAAAACGAAACACTTTTTGGTATCCATGGTTATGAAACATTAATTCTGTTGCAACACGCCTCGATGTTTCCGCCGCGATTTGTTGTTTTACGCGGTCGGGGTGTGACAGAAAAGATGGTATCAGAGCCAATGGTTATAGGGAATTAGGTTATTAGTAATTAGTAATGCTTTGACCTAGTCTATAACCTTTCTAGGACCCTAACGCGAGTTTACTTGCGTTTAGTCATAAAACAATACCGTCGCCTATCCTTAGGCGACAACCACAACAAGAACATAAACTTCAAAACCGCTTTAAAAACTAATCATCTGTTCTAGGATGATTGATTACTAGGTTTTGAACTCTCTATTATATAGTTTTGAACCTCTTTGAGTTTTCAAAACTTCGTCAAGGTTTTGGGTTTTAAATGATGTGAACACGTGCAAACTGGAAGGGTGAATGCCTGTATTCTGGGTTTTCTGTCTAGGCAAGCACTTCGTATACATCTCATCAGACGCGAGACCAGTTGTGCTTACCTGGGAATTCTTGGGATGAGTGTTCACTTATAGGCGAGCATGTCTTCGCGATACATTATTTTTGACTCATTTACTTTGATTAGTTCTGTCCTTGCTTTCATCAGATTTGTTTCATCTCATTCATTTCGTCTAAACCTCTCACTCGTTTCATTTCATGTTTTCCTCTTTTAGACAATGCCTCCTCGACGCGATAATCGAACCGATGCTCGGACTTTCACTATTGAAGAACTCGCAGCTCTGATCTCTCAGCAGGTGGCTGCTGTGGTTCCAGGGGTTGTAACCCAAGTCCACGAGATATACAACAACGGCAACAATAACGCGCAGTGTAAATACAAGGATTTTAACCAAGCTAAACCACTCAAGTTTAGTGGTTCTGAAGGAGCGACTGGGCTTCTTCAATGGTTTGAGAGCATTGAGAATACCTTCCGCCACGTGCAGTGTCCTGACAATCGCAGGGTCGAGTTTTCTTCGAGTGTGTTTCAGAAGAGGGCCCTTACATGGTGGAACGGGATTATGAGGGATCGTGGTGCAGAAGTTGCTCTAGCACAGACGTGGGCTGAACTCAGGGCCCTTATGATGAGGGAATTCTGTCCTCGTCATGAGCAGCGAGCCTTGGAGAAGGAATTTGATGAGTTGAAGCAAGATAGTGGTGAGCACAGGGCGTATACTGATAGGTTTGAGGAGTTGAGTCTGCTTTGCCCGAAAATGGTTACCCCACTTGACATAGCTATCGAAAGGTACATCGACGGCCTACCTGACTCGGTACAAGACATCCTTACTGGTAGTAGCCCTGCCACACTTCGTCAAGCAATCGAGTTAGCTGCGACATTAACTGAGTCGCAGATTCGGAAGAATAAACTACACAGAAAGGGTGACAAGGGTAAGAAGCAGGGGTCTGACAAGGAGGATAGCAAGAAAGATCAAAACAAGAAGGGTAAGGAAGGTGAGACTTCGAAGAAATCAAAGAAGCGGAAGGGTGCCCAAAACTTTGCTGTTACAGCACAGACTGCTCAGAACTTGCAGAACCTACCGGCTCAGCCACTTGCAAAGAAGGCATATGCTGGTACCGCACCATATTGTGCCCGTTGCAACGGTCATCACATTGCACAACAAGGGTGCAAGAAATGTACAACATGTGGTAGACTTGGGCATTTGGCCAATATTTGTCGTCTGGGACAAAATCAGGCTGTTCAGGTTCAAGCTCTGGTTCAAGGGAATGCAGCGAGATTTCCTCTGGGTTCATGTTTCAACTGCGGAGAGATTGGTCACTTTCGCCCCAACTGCCCGAGACTGGGGAATGCAAATACTGAGGCAAACCCGAATGCGAATGTCAATGTGAATCCAGCACGTGGTCGAGTGTTTAACATCAATGAGGCAATCGATGATGAAGGAGTGAACTTTTAGTATTTTGTGATTTCCTCTGGTTGTTATCTTGTAACATTTAAAGACAATGCGGTTGTTATATAAATAAAAATTTGTGGTTTTTATTTTTAACTAATGCAATTGTATGAATGTTTGATCCAACATTGTGATGTCAACACAAAGACAAAAAACTACTCGTGTGGTTCTGTCATTTTTACGATCACTTGAGATCTCCCTAAGAACCTCTAACGCTTGTTTCTTCTAAATCTAAAGTACCTTATCGTCTTGCACCGTTCGAGATGCAAGAATTATCAAAAATAGCTTCAAGAGTTGTCTGATAAAGGATTCATCCGTCCGAACTTTTCACCTTGGAGAAACTCCTGTTCTCCTTGTGAAAAGAAAAATGGATCTTTTCGAATGTATATCGATTAACGTAAGCCTAGTAAGCTTACCATCAAGAATCGATATCCCCCTACCTTAAATCAACGATTTCTCCGATCAACTGCATAGCGTTTCATGCTTTTCCAAGATCGATTTGCGTTATGGGTATCATCAACTTCGTATTCTCGAAGAAGATATTCCCAAAACGGCTTTCAACACGAAGTATGGCCATTAAGAGTTACAGTCATGCCTTTTGGGTTGACAAATGCTCCAGCCATCTTCATGGACTTAATAAATAAAGTCTGCAAGCCTTATTTGGATCAGTTCGTCATTGTTGTTATTGATGACATCTTGGTCTATTAATATCCCGAGCCGATAACGATCAACACCTTCGTTGATATCGAAGCCCTGATTGAATTCCTTGTACACCTTAAAATGTACATTACAACTCAATTAGGACAAACCGAATTCCTTTTAAGATCTTCCTATCTTCATAGTTAGATTCTTGATAAACGTTTAAAGTACCAAATGAAATCCGTTGAATGGATTCCTAGTGTGCTTTAAATGCATGTACGCAAGTAACAAGACAAATTAACGAACAATTTTGTGGTTATGTGATATGTGTTTATGTGTTCTCCTCTATGATTTTTGTGTGATCCGATTTCCAAATCCTCGCAGAATCTTTCATATCTTCATATGAGGGATTCATAGTAGGATATTCAAAAGGTACTACCTTAATCTTTGTGGGTTTCTACGTTGTAGTTAAGACCCTTGGATTATATAGTACCACTCCAGACCCTTTTTAGTGGTCTAGTCTAAAGGATTGATTCACAATTTGGTTAAAGAATGACATCTAGTGATGTAGCTGGACAGACTCCTTGATAGTCTATTTAGATCATTTATTGATTTAGTCTACGGGACTCTATGGCGGTCTAGTCACACTCATCACAGGATTGTTCATTTGGTTTTCCCCTGCACACTATTGAATACACTGTATGAACTATGCAAGGAATTGTCTAATTATGGAAGCGCACATAATTATGAGATTCAGTGCACGGTAAACCCAGTAAGATTTATTATGTGTAAGAATCGATAGTGACAACAATAACAAAATGAGGACGATGTAATAGAGGTACGGTGGACGCACCAATGACGCTTCATATACTTGTATATAAGTATCCCTCTTACATTGCAATCATGATGTTATCAAAGGTTACTAGAAGTTCAGAACCCTAACCAATGTTGTTTGATCTTTTCAACTTCATATTTTCAAGCTCTCACAAGTTTCCTCTAAATAAATTTCGGGACGAAATTTCCTAAAGTAGGGGAGACTGTAACACCTGTGCCTTCACGGCCATCAAACAAATACCGAACCAATGAAATATTATATTTCATACTTGGGATTGGTAAAAATATGTGTATCGTTTGTACATATCAATTCTTGTTCAATTTCAAACTCTAAATCACTTTCTGGAAGGTTATACGCGCACCGATGCGTAAATATAACCAGTTTAATGCAACAAACACTCCGGAATAGTGACATAGGCTTAACATACCTTAAATAACCTTTACTTAACTTAGAAATAAGTTTTGAAGGCTTTGGTATGGCAAAATAAAGTTAAATCGCTTACAGGGACTAAAGTTGACAAACTGCGAAAGTATGCCAATTTGAACTGTAACAGACATTCCGGAGCATGACCATAAGTTAAACATACCATAAATATCCTTCACAAAGCTTAGAAATAGGCTTTGAGGTGTTCGGTATGCTAAAATAAACTTTTGTGTCATTCAGGGACTAAAAGTGTCAAAAGTGCACAAGTTTGCATTTTTACGCATAACTCACGTTCTGAATACATCCGGACATCCAAAAATTTATGTAAGCATGACTACATTATATTTTAGTGTTCGCCATAAGAAAAATCCATTCGTCGCGTCATTTGGATCGTTTTTCGCGCTTGTGCGCATTCCGTCGTAATTAAGCGAACATCGCGTTCGTACGACCAAACGAACCATCATCCGACATATTTCTGAGCATGTTTCATGTCCACAATGTTTAGGCAACATTTTAGGGCCTTAAAGTTGGCTTTACGGGCCTTAGAAGTGTCGGAAATGGCCTTAAACACGTGCAGGGACCTAAACTGTCATTTCTGAAACATATGTGCAGATCAGAGGCCCCAAGCGGCCCGCATTGTGTTTGCCTAAATCTAAAGCGGGCCGCATTAGCCCTTCTGACCAGATTCAATGTTTGTTTTGCAACTTGCAACTGAATTGATTCGTGTCCACACGTTTCCTATCGTCTAGTCAGCGGATAAGAACAACATTTTAGCCACCACAACATTGTGACAAGTGTTCGGCTTGGATCGTGGCACGATATTCAAGAAACGATCCTAGCGGTTACCCGAAATCTATATATACCCCATGCCCCCCATTGCTATTTCTTACAAGAATTCTGATTTTGAGAGCTCTAAGTTGAAACCATTGTTTCATACCTGAGTTCTTGAAGTCGGGATTAGCATTCGGGGACCCTGGGTAAGTATTCTTTCGTTCTTTTCCTTATTTTATTGCTTTTAGAGTCAGAAAGTCAAACTTTGTTTGACTTTCAGCGTTGACCAGTAATGGTCAATGCGAAGTTCGTTTGAACTTCGCAACGTGAGTGTAATCACGTTGGTCATAGTCCCTTGGGACTATGCCCACTGATTACCACGTTGTCTAGAGTCGTAGGGTAGGCGATCTAATAAATCGCCTATACCTTCGAACTCGACCCATTTGGTCGATCATTAGGATCCGACCAAATACATTAGGTGACCATAGTAGGTAGGGAATAACCTTCCGAGGTTATACCCTATGGTCACATCGTTTAAGTAGTTGTATGATAGGTAGTTTATATGCCTTAGGTAAATTACCAGAATACCCTTTTCATGTATAATTGGTAATTAAGCATATGTAACCTAAACTTTTGTCACATAACTGATTAAGTAACATGTTTAGGCATATAACACTTGTCATAGGACTAGTTAGGCGGCCCGAACGCGTTTCACGCGAACGACGCGTTAAAGTAGCATAAGCTACCTAAACGGGTCGTAATGGGCCGCGATGGGTCGATAGCACTTAGGTTTGGTTTCATTGTAGTATGTAGGTCTTGTTAAACCATATCATATGAGTTCCAAAACTCGTTTGGTTTACCAAGCCTCATCCTATCCGATCTCCCGATTTAGATCCGGTTTATTTATATAGTTTTAGATTGCCGATTGATTCCGTGCTCCCTCAAGCTTTGTTTGGTTGTTGTTCAAGACCTCCAAGCATTCTCAGGCGAGTACATTCTTCCCCTATTTTACTGTTTTCAATTGTTTTGGGGTGACTCATATGTGCTAAATGTTTTCGATGTTATAACGATGGTTTCAAAAACGATTAAGACGATTTATACAAAACTAATAACGATTTCATAAAGTGAACAAACTTGTTGGTTGTAGTTACATAACAAATGACATTCATTAGCAATGATCAAGCCGACCAGTATTAGGTTATGGTACCATAGGATCTGACAAATCCCGTTATTTACTGCACCCGTGGTTATGTGTGGGTGTTGTGGGTAGCGACTGAATCTGTAAGTGTTAACTTACCCTATGGAGGTTTGTTAATGCGAATACGAGAAGCGACGAAATCGAGAAGCGACGAAATCGAGAAGCGACGAAATCGAGAAGCGACGAAAGTCAAGAAGGTTTGAATGTTATTAGCGAGACGACCACATAAGTAGTTTCACGACCTAAAACGAATTAAACGATTTACGATTGGTTTTCACACAATGTTTTAACGATTGGGTAACGATTGGGTAACGATTGGGTTTTCACACAATGTTTTAACGATTACTTTTGTGGTTTGGTTTGGATTAAATGATTAAGTAACAATGCGTGTGGAATATGATACAAGCATGGTGGATACGCCGCTGGTACTTCCTATATATAAGTGTTTGTATGGTATTACATATTGTAGTGTTATTTGAATCATTTCAGCTCGAGACATAGAACATTTTTATACAAGTAACATACTTTTCACAAGACATTTATTTACAAACAACTTATCTTATACAAACTCATTTTTACATGGTTATTCATTTAATCATGCATTATTCTCTTAGTTATATATATCACCTGAACTTATCATTGTTTTTCCAAATAATTTACTAAAACAAATATTTTCGGGTTAAGAGTCATGGCTACGAGGTTTTACAAATTATAACCCGCTTGATTTGAGTTGGTTAATTAAGTTGCAATATTATACTCTTTTCAAAACAAGGTTTTTAAATAAAGTATTGCAACATCTAAACTAGCCATGATTTCGACACTCCTACAAAACCTATGTACTCGCCAGCATTTCTTTGCTGACCTCGTTTTCACATATGTTTCAGGTATTGTTGAATGATATCGATTGATAAGATGCATGCTCACATAGGACTGGACAATGCCTTAGTGACTCAATAACAATGATAGACTATGTTTAAATTGTATATTTAGATTTCCAGACAATGTAATTATTCAATGATTAATAAAACGAAACACATTTTGGTATCCATGGTTATGAAACATTAATTCTGTTGCAACACGCCTCGATGTTTCCGCCGCGATTTGTTGTTTTACGCGGTCGGGGTGTGACAATCAGATTGATGAAGAAGATTGATAGAGTGATGGGTAATTCTCAGTTCATTTCCTGTTTTTCGAATGCTGTTGCGGTCTTCCATCCGGCTCGGTTATCGGATCATTGTCCTTGTGTTCTTAAGATCTCGGATCCTGATAAGTTAAAACATCGGTCGTTCAAGTTCGCAAATTTTCTGGTGCATAAACCAGAGTTTTTACCGATTGTGAAAAGAGTTTGGAGTACTAGTATTAGTGGAGTCTATCAATTCTCGGTTGTTAAGAAGCTTCGTCTTCTCAAATCTCCTCTTCGAGTCTTACTTTTTCAGCAAGGCAATTTACATAAAAAAGTTCAAGACTTACGTGATAAACTGGATAAGATTCAGCGTGATATTGATAGTGATCCGTCGTGTGAGACTTTTCGGAAGGAGGAAGCTGTTATCCGAAAGGATTTTCAGGTTGCTTTACTTGATGAAGAGCGTTTTTTGAAGCAGAAGTCCAAGGTAGACTGGTTAGCAGCAGGCGATATGAATACCGCTTTTTTCCACTCTTCGCTCAAAAATAGAATTCACTATAGCCGTATTGATGTTATTCGGGATGCTAGCGGGAGTGTTTTTGAAAATGATATGGTTCAGAAAGCCTTTGTTGATCACTATGAAAACTTTTTGGGATGCCCGGGTGATACTTCGCTCACTCCGTCTCCGGATTTATTCACTACAAACCTGGAGTCGGATGTTGCTCAGCATATGGTTCGTCCAGTCACAGCTGAAGAGGTTAGAAAGGCGATGTTCTCGATTGGGTCGGATAAAGCTCCAGGGCCAGATGGGTTTACAGCAGGATTTTTTAAAAATGCATGGCCTATTATTGGTAATGATGTTTCAAATGCGGTTATTGATTTTTTTGTCACAGGCAAGCTTCTTCGGGAATTAAATCATACGCTCATTGTTCTTATTCCTAAGACCCCGTCTCCATCCGTGGTTACGGACTATCATCCGATTGCCTGTTGCAATGTTTTGTATAAATGTATCAGTAAGATTGTTGCTGAAAGAATTAAAGTGGTGTTAAATGATATTGTTAGTGTAAACCAATCGGCGTTTATCCCGGGGAGGAAAATATCTGATAATATCTTGTTAACTCAGGAGTTGATGCATAACTACCATAGAAATATTGGTCCTCCTAAATGTACGTTTAAAGTGGATATTCAGAAGGCATATGACACAGTTGATTGGAAATTTCTAAAGAGGATTTTGCTTGGCTTCGGGTTTCATTCTAGCATGGTTCACTGGATTATGGTTTGTGTGTCTTCTATAACGTTTTCAGTATGTATTAATGGTGATGTTCATGGTTTTTTCAAGGGTAATCGGGGGTTAAGACAAGGCGACCCTATTTCGCCGTATCTGTTCACTCTGGTTATGGAAATTCTTACGGCAATTTTACAGCATGCGGTAAGGATTGATTCTTCGTTTAAATTTCACAACAAGTGTGAACGCCAACAGATTGTCAATCTTTGTTTTGCGGAAGACTTGTTTATTTTTTCTAAGGGTGAGATTGCTTCGGTCAGGTGCATTATGAATTCTCTCAACTCTTTTACTAAGATGTCGGGATTGGTGCCTAGTGTTCATAAAAGTACAGTTTTTTTTCTCTAATGTGCCTTCGTTTGTTAAAACTGCTATTTTGAACATTATGCCGTTTGTGGAGGGTACTTTGCTAGTTAGATATTTGGGTGTGCCTCTTATATCTACTAGGTTACTTTATAAAGATTGTGATGTGTTGATGGAGAGATTTGAGAAGCGTATTATGAATTGGAAAAATAAACTTCTATCATTTGCGGGCAGGTTGCAACTCATTATTTTGGTTTTGTCCTCTCTGCATGTTTACTGGTCTTCTGTGCTTATTCTTCCAACTCGGGTGGTTCTTAATTTGGAATCATTGATGCGAAATTTTTTATGGTCTCAAGACAGTGCTTTTCAGAAGGGGCGGGAAAAAGTGTCTTGGAAAAAGGTTTGTGTTCCTAAGTATGAGGGTGGTTTAGGTATTCGCAGAATTGGTGATGTTAATAAAGCGCTTATGACTTCACATATCTGGAGTATTCTTTCTAGGCGTAGCTCTTTGTGGGTTGAATGGGTTCATTCTTACAGGTTGAAAGGTAAAAGTTTTTGGGCTTGTAATGTGCCTTCTACTTGTTGCTGGTCGTGGAGAAAGATTCTTCAGATTAGGCAGGATGTGAGGAGTTTCGTTATGTCGGATGTGGGTAACGGTTCGAAGACATCAGCTTGGTTCGATACGTGGTGTGACTTAGGTCCGCTGATTCAGTTCATCTCGCCTAGAGTTATTGCAAACGCAGGTTATAATATGGAGTCTAAAATTGCTGACATTTATTCCAATCTTACTTGGACTTGGCCAGCCGCGTGGAAAGATACTTTTCCGGTTCTTATCCACCTTGATCAGTTGAATTTTGATCCGAATAAGGAAGACAATCTGTTATGGCGCAAAGGGGACCAGTTCTATGAGTTTTCCTCGGCTCGTGCTTGGGATTCAGTTAGGCACCGTGAGTTGGAGGTGGAGTGGTGTCCTATTGTTTGGTTCGCTCAGTGTATCCCACGGCATGCTTTTTTAATGTGGCTAATCATGAGACGCAAGTTGCTTACTCAGGATAAAATTTTGGATTGGGGTTCCTCGCGTAGAAAGAACATGAATATGATGTGCTGTCTGCTTTGTTATGCCAATTATGATTCTCATAATCATCTGTTTTTCGAGTGTAAATTCTCTACTCAAGTTTGGCATATGGTGAGGAATAAAGTGGGAATGGATTCGGTTCAAGCGAAATGGGAGGATATTGTTGACTGGCTTCTAGTGCGGTCCAAGTCCAAATCTGTAGTGAACTATGTTGCTCGATTATTAGTGGCGGCCAGTGCTTATATGATTTGGCAAGAACGTAATGCAAGATTATTCAAGAACCAGTTGAGGCCTCCTGAGACTATTAGTGAAAGTATTATCCAACAAGTCCGATACAAATTAATGGGTGCGAAGCTCAAGGATTGTGATAATGTGAGAAGGCTTTTGGGTGACTGGGAGATTTATGGAGCTGAGCTCAAAGATGGCGATGGCTGATTGAGTAGTTGTGTTTATTTGGTTTCTTTTCCTAGAGTGTTAGTCTAGTCGTTTTGTTGCCAGGTGGTAGTGTTCCTTGTTTTCTCATTGTTTTACTTTCATGGGGCATGTCCTGTGATTGAACTAGTGTAGACTCTCTACACTACTTGTTTTTGTTTTGGTTGTGAATATATAGAATCACCGGGGTAACCCTTTACCCAAAAAAAAAAACGATTCCAAAATAATACGAACGCACATGTATAAATCCCCCATCCTTGGGAAGGAGAATAATTACCAAGTATTTACAAAAATATAAACACGAAATAGTTGTCTAACTATTTCCCAAAAACTTAAACCTTAAGCTAAGGCACGGCCGTCCGTCTAATAGACTTAGTACGTGTAGGTCGTCGCACAGCTGCTTGATCAGGAGATATACTTGGTAGAGACGCACCACTGTGAGTTCATGTCCCCCTTTTTCTCTTAACTGTTTTCAGTTTTCTAAACTGCGGGGGTGAAATACATGTTACTATGATTACGAACTTTTACTTACACGGTATGATTAGCTAAGGAATTTATTACCTAGATCATGTGAATGGGTAGGCTATTATCGTAAGACCATTAATCCTTGTATAAGGACCGAGAGGCATGAGTGATAGATCTATCGGGTGTTGCGAGCCCCACACATGAGCCAGCGTGTGGCTGCATGTGGTGACTATGTCGTTCCACCGGCAGGACCGGTATGAAATTCGCGTTACAGGTTTGAGTGCTTCCTAGGCCATTTCACTTATTAATGTATTAGCTACACATTAATTGATCTCTTTTTCCTTATTGCTACATACCAGGAATTTTCATACATACAGACATTTTACAAAGGTTTTACTTACTCACTTACACATGAACTCGCTCAACATTATTGTTGATTTTTCAACTTACATGTATTTCAGGGAATTAAAGGATCTGGCGCGGTATGACACGTTTTCCCGCTGCACTAGTTTCGAGGTCATCCGAGTTTAAGGGATGTGACTTTTTCCTGGACGAGTCACAGTTCTTAAACTGTGTTTCTTTCTTGTTGGTGTTGTGTCTTTTGAACACTGTTTATGTTGGTTAGGATGTGATATCCGTTAAGACAATATTGTGGTTCTTTACTCTTCAAACTTATTTTAATGGATGATCTTGCATGGTTTTATCATCATATAGCTTTGTTACGATTAAGCTATGGTATTAAGAAGTCACACCAAATTAACCACGCTTCCGCAAAGCCAGGGTGTGACATAACATAAGATGAAAACTGGTATGCTTGCACATCAAATTCACGTCACACACTCCCTCATGGATTGCACAGTCCGAATGAGCTTTACATGGATCACATAATCAAGCCAAGTCGCACTTGTTATATGTCTGGGCTGAACTTCCTGCTTTGGGCCGGTACCTAGCTGGGCCGCACTGGTATTGACCAAACAGAATATGTGTGCTTGATTAATATATGAACATGAGTATTGTTGAAGTGGGCAGAAGCCTAGTGGACTGTTACAACTCAAAGTGTTAGACTAGTTTCAACTATGAGTTATGTTAATAAGTTGAATCTGGGCTTCGATGGACTACCCCCACACACACACATGCACTTGTTAGATAACATGTCGTTTTGGGCCGCACACTCGGGTTCGGGCCGATTACTTCTTTGGGCTCCCCTTGGGTATTAAGTTTTGGGCCGTGGTGCGGGGCCGAGCACATTATGGATACGTGTATTGATTGTGTGTATGATTGCGTGGTATGTCTAACTGATGAGTAGTAGGTGAACCAAGGACGTACCATATATGTTTTATGGTAGTATTCTTATGTGACAACATGATCAACTTGGTTGCAAACTGATTATTGTATATATGAACATCATAGGCTTTGATCGATTAAGTGTGATCAAGTAATTAATCTTACCGAGTAAACCACAGGTGAGTTCACTGCTCTTTTCCAAGCAGGCATCCCGGGAAGGGATATCGGGTAACGTTCCGGGGAGGAACGTCAGGTTAATGGGATGTTTGTTATTACACTCATTGTCTATCACATAAGACCCCTTACATCTATCGATAGTTGTCGGGGAGGCAACGAGGTTATTAGTTGATAGCGCTATTAGGTTTGGCACCCTCACACCGTACCGGGGAGGACGGGTGTGAACTAATTTCCTTAAAGCATGACCAATGTTTTGATAGACACATTGGGGTTGGGAAAATATATCTTGTAGCCATCTGCGGTAATCGAGTTAATAACAACATCAAAACAACTTATTGAACTATTGAACTGTTGAACTGTTTTATACACATACCTGGTAACTAAACGCGTTAACAAAACTTTGAACTCAACAGCGTCGTCTGACACACTTGTCTGCATGCTTGTAGGTCGTTAGATGTCTTGGACTGGAACTTGCTGTCTGGAGTAGCTGGAGTGGTCATGGGTCGACTGGAGGGATTCATGTGATTGAACTATTGATATCATACATTGGTTTTTGAAACAGTTTAACATTGGTTTACTATTTGCTTCCACTGGACATGTTGGTTTTCATTTAAACTCGTTGATTGTGTTTTACATTAATAATTAAGGATTTTATTTTGAAACTTGTACGCGTTCAATGTAATTAGTGGCTCGTTATTGGTACGTCACACGCCTAACAGGGACATTCCCTAGGTGGTATTTTGGGGGTGTGACAATCATATTAGTATATCATCCTATCACCATGCAATCGTATAATCAAGCACACTTCATGTACCGAAACAACCATGTATAACAAGAACGTATAAACACTCGAGCAAGAGCAAGATTATACTAACCACAAGGAAATTAAGATGGAATCAGTAAGGACCTCGAGTTGAAAGAGAGCTGCAATCGGGTTCCAAGAGGGAGGGGAAGAGAGCTTTAGGGTTTTGCGAGTATGATAAGTGCTATGATAATGGGAGGGTTTTCACAAAACTAAGTGTATACTCGCTAGATGTGAGCCGAGCCCAACTCTCGGGTTTCGTTTGGGCCGAGGGCTAGCCCAAGATAGTTGAAGGAGTGTTGTGCGTCCCGGGGGTGTATTGTGCGATCGGTTATACATTGTGCGACCAGGTTATATATATAAGTATATTACACACCACCACGTAACATGTAACATTCAAACTCATAACTTTCCATTGAAATAAACACAACAATTAACCACATACTATTCATACATGTTACATCAAGCGAAGTGAAAAGGTTCTAAAATACGAGTTGTCACAGTTGAACTTATAAGTTCATAGTAGAGGTTGTTATATCTACTCAACAATACGCAGAGATCGCCATGCCTACTAAAAAAACTGGTGGAGATCGTTAAACATGCCAAACCACTCGTAAAGATCGTGAAATCTGCTCAACAACTAGTAGATGTTGTGGTAACCTGCTCAACAATTAGCAGGGATCATGATAATAACTCACTAAGGAATCAACACAAACTGAATTTTAGGACAAAATTCTTTCAACAAGGGGAGAATGTGACAATCCGCAAATTCGAGCCAACATCCTTACGCGCTCGAATCTCCCACACATCGTGATCTTATGTTTTAGACTTAATTTTTTTGGTTCGTCATATGCAAAGTAATGTCTATTCGTGACACATTTTGCATTTGGGGTCACACACGAGTTAACCCGACACGCATGAACATTGGTGATACTTGTCCAAATACTTGGAAAATCAATCTATAGTATTATTATGTGTGTAATACTATAAATATATATTTAGATATATTTTTTTGGGTAAAGGGTTACCACCGGTGATTCTATATATTCACAACCAATAAAATTAAGTAGCTAGGAAAAAACCCCTACTAGTTCAAACATGAGACATACCCCATGAATGTAAACCAAATAAAAACAACCAAACAGCAAACCCAATACACCACTAGACTAAAATCTAGGAAATATAAAACAATTCAAAACACATTAATCAGCCGCCATCATCAGTCAGATAAGTGCCATTGATCTCCTATTCTTCGAGCAACCTTCTAACCTTCGCACAATTTTTGAGCTTAACTCCCATCAGCTTGTGATCTCCCAATACATATATTTAGATATATATTTGTTGTTATTTGAATTTTTTGATGCATAAATCTATATATATATATATATATATATATAAATGAGATGGATTTGGGATAGGTGGCACTTGATTTTGGCCATTTTGCTTCTACATTCACGATTTTAACACAAAAGAGGCGGGATCCGTATGTTTTCGGGTCGGATGTATGGGTCACCCATCTCTTAAATTCGGATCGTATATATTCTCCTTCTCATACCACACCACGTATTAGATACTCGCTTTCCTGAAACCCTAAATCCCAAAATATTGATTCTCCTTTGATTGTTCTCCGCCGATTCATCATTCTCAATGACCAGGTATGAGTACTTATATGATTATTTATGGTAATGTTTAGTATATTGTATCTTCTTCAGACCTAATCATCTCGATTCACTGATTTGTTATCGTTGGAGACTGAAACGGCGGGTGCTAGGGTTTCAAACGAGTTCAGTTTCTCTCAGTCCTCTCTCTCTCAAAACCCTAGATCAAACGAGTGCAAGTTCCTGTTCTTCGTTCTCATATTCATCAATCAATAACATAGGTATGTTTATTCCTTCTGATCTTTTATGTTTTTGTTCTGTGATTCCAACCATAATAATCATTTTTTTTTGTTTTTGATTGTGTAAACCCTAAATGCTCCATGTTTACAAACGGTGGTTAATTCGTTTATGTTCGGGTCATACCATACTCGATCCATCCATTTTATTTGGATATCTGATTAGGGTTTCTTGGTCTCAACACAAACTCAATTTTTTTTCGATCCCATCTGCTTTCTCTCTCTCTTTCTCCCTGGCGATTCAAAACGACGAAGGCGATTCAAGTCGATTGGTGAAGATTTCACGATATCAATGAAGAATCTAACCTCTCAGCCGGTATACAAGTTATTAGGATTTGATTTTTGAGTTATTATTAGTTTATATCTTTATAGTTTTAATCTGTTTTGACATTTTAGTGTGATTTATTGTAGGTATAATAAGGATATTAGGAGTTTAAGTCTTAGTTGTGTGTTTTGAGTCCATCACAAGCTGTCAATAGAGGTCCATCGATAATCCTTACCACGGTTCTGGTCGATTATAGTGTTTGAGAACTTGAATTTGAGTTCGATAGTTACAGTTGAATACTGTCTGATTTAAATTCAGTTTGTTTATTCAAAGTCAAGTTACTTTCCCTAATTTATTACATGATTTGAGTTAATATTATGTATTTTTGTGTACCAAGCTGATGATCAACACTACATACCAAGGGCATTGCTAATGTATTTGGATCCCAGGGTGATTAATGGAATCCAAACCGGTGAATATAGAAATCTTTATAGTCACGAGAATATATTTAATTCAAAAGAAGGAGGGGGTGCAAGAAACAATTGGGCCAGTGGATATCATCAGGTTAGGAACAACCTTCATGTGACCAGCATTATTTTCTTTTAATTATTTAATAACGAACTATTATCATAATCCCAAAAGGCTTCATCACCGAATGATAACATCAAGTTGTTATCAAAACAAACTAATCTGAATTTTTTAGTAGATCACATCATGTACATACAACTTTATATTCACCAATATTTTTGTGATCTTTACAGCAAGAAACTTGATCAAACATACAGTGTGTTTCCTAATCAGAATGAGATAAGTGACGTGGTGGTCCAGCCAAACAAACTCTTTTGACTCTGAAACGACTTACACTTAACGTTGATTGTGTTGTGAAGAAAAGGTTGTGCACACCAACTGTTTGTTTTATTGCCTGAGTGTCAATTTTACTTTATTAAGGTTTTTCAATTTGGTTGTATCTAGGTGAAGGAGATTGTGATGTATTGTTGTTGTGTTGGTATTTATATCTTCAATTAATCAATTAACCTGCGCAATTTTGGTGGTTTCAGGTGCGTATAGTACGAGATGGAAGGTAGTATAGTTAGACGAGTGATTCTTTCGGATAACAGTTGTCTATTTAATGTCGTTGGGTGAGTCTCTGAAACATCACACTATCGTTTTCTCTGTATTTTTTTAGTTATTTTTTGGTTATTTGTATCCATGCAGGTATATCATGGACCATGACAAAAATAAGCCTCTAGAATTGAGACAGGTTAAATTCGAGCGTTTTTTCATTTGTCGTGTGTGTTGATTATCAAACTGTGTTATCTGCAATACCATTTCTTCTGTTATGAAAGCTTAGGACACAATGGAATTTTAAAATTTGACGTGAAGCATTTTTTTTTTGGGTAAAGGGTTACCCCGATGAATTTTATAGATGAAACAAATAATAACAAGGGTATGTCAAAACGACACACCAACTAGACTTGACATGCCAAGCCTAGGACTCCACACAAACACAAACCATCAACCAAACAAACTAAACAAGACAACCAAAACACAAGACAGCCAAAACAAATCTAACGAAACATAACAAGACCCGTCAAACTACTAGCCCGGATCCATTAAATCGTAGTTGCTATCTTCAATCTGCCAAGCCTTGAAAATCCTTTCCCTAACCGAACTCACACGGAATCTGAATCCCATCAGCCGTAACCGAACCGATCCTATAACCTTCTCAGTAACTTGATTCACCGACCTCTTATTATTGTTGAACAGCCTGTTATTCCTTTCTTGCCAAATATAGTACGAAGCGGCCGCTATCACCAACTTACACACAATGTGATCAACATTTTTTGATCTTGAGTGTTGGTCCACCCAAGTTAGAATTGATGACCAAGTAGTATTCACATTCGTCAACTTTACCAGCTTCTTTACTTTATTCCACACTTGAGCCGAGAAGTTACATTGAAAAAAAGCATTTGTTAACACGTTGATGCTTTGTATTCAAAATATTGTATAAATATGTTTTTAACTAATAATGTATTATATTTTTTTACTGGTTATAGCTGGACAGGTGGCCTTCAAGGATGAAGGAGGAATCACTATTGTTGATTTAAGTCGCGTCTTTCGAAGATATTGCAGAAGATATTGATGATGCCATGGATGTACCGAGTCCTTTTGGCACTGCATTAAGTATGGCAGCTGCCTTAAAGACAGACCATGAAGCCAGTAAGTTTTAATCATATTTCTTTTGATTAGACTACATATACTATGTAAACAAAAAGCAGAGTGTCTATTTAATTTCGTTACAGGTGGTAGGGAACTTGTGCAGATAATGCTTGCTGCTGGAGTTGATGCTACTTGCAAGACACCCAGCATGGGCGGATAGGTTTGCATAAGCTGGATACTCCTTCCTTTTTATGGCTTGGATCTGATTTCCTACCTTTGAAACTAGGATAAGTTGGATACTCCTTTTTTATGGCTTGGAAATGGACTCATCTTTATTTAATCAAGTGTCGTACTATTGAGAAGATTATCTTTGAATTCCATCTGATGTCGCGTTATCTGCGTTCTGGTATATTTCTTTCACATTACTCATATGTTGTATTTTTTACTTGATTTTGTAGGCTAGATCTTGGTCTCTTAAGGGATCACTCAAGTTTAAAAATGATACTCATCTTGCTTTTGTATATTTGTTTTTTTTTTGCGGTACACATAGTTTGCCGAGTCTCCTAGGTCAACACTCGGCGGAGAAGAACCAAGACTCCACCGCCTTCAGGTGTTGTGTTGTTTCTTTATTCATAATATTTACCAATGTTATTGTATTTGTAGAATTATTATCCGATAAACAAATTAATACTTCATGTGATTATCAGGGAGAAAGTGAAAAGCTAACCGTTAACAACAAATTATTTGATTTTATTTTCGGTTGTCTTCTTGTAACACATGAATAAACCCAAGGTATTCGGTAACAGTTCAGACGGGTGCTGGTAAAGATGTATCTATTTGTCATTGGCGGCGTCTTGAAGTTTTATAAGGTTATTGCTAAAAGCAAACTTTTGTGATATTGTTTTCTTATTTTAGTATTTAATTTTGACTATATTATGAATTGTAGGGTTAATGCATGCTTGAATTTGAGTTTTCTTTATCAAATAGATGTAGTAATGTGATTGTTATTGATCCAAAGAATTCTTTTTTCACAACTTTCAATTTTTTTTCCAGGTTTTAACCTTGATAAATTAAGAAAACAGAGGTCACGTATATCATACGCATCGATATCTGGGTATTAATTAATATTAAAATGACTATGAAGGGACCTTCACCAACTGAAGTTTCAAGTGGAACGTAGTAGCAGTGACCCAATACAACATATTCAGAGGAATAGTTTGACCAATTCTTTGTCAGGTAATCTTCATTCACTTGTCTTATTCTTTTTCTTATTATTATTGTTATTTTAAAAATTTGTGGTTTGTTGCAGTAGAAAATGTATCCGAAGCAGCTGTAGTCCAGCAGAAGGGGCGTTTTAGAGTCACTGAAGCAGATTTGAGCCCCAAGGTACACAATTCATAAACATACATATATATGCCTATACATATCTTGAATTTGAAAATTTGGTGTAATTTCTTCAGTTATGTTGCACCAGAGTATGAATGCACCGGGATGTTGACTGAGAAGACTGATGTATATAGTTTTGGAATACTTATAATGGAGATAATTACCGGGAGAAATCCAGTTGATTACAGTCGACCGCAAGGCGAGGTTAGCAATATTTAACTACTAATCTTAATATATATGAAATTTGTTCTGTGTCTAAACAATTGCATAATTACAGGTAAATTAGGTCAGATGGTTAAAAACAATGGTTGGAAACCGTAATTCTGATGAGGTTGTTGATCCCAAGTTGCCTGAAATGCCATCGTCAAAAGCATTAAAACACATACTTTTAGTGGCTCTTCGGTGTGTGGATCCGGATGCAACGAAAAGACCAAAGATGGGGCATGTACTTCACATGCTTGAAGCTGATGACTTGCTATTTCCCACTGTGAGCCTGCATTATTTTTACAATTTTGAATTTTAGTCGGTCAAAGTCAATTACCTTAATCATTCCTGGATGATGTTGTTTTTAACTAAAATATGAAATATTAATAGTAAATGACAAAAGTAGAGGAATCTTACTAAGTGTTATAAACAATTTATAATGATAACTAATGGACAATAAGATAGCGGAATCATTTGGCTGCTTTAAGTATTTGTTAACAATTAGTAATGAAAATATTAAAAGTTTTTTTACTTCAATTTGTAGGAGAGGAGAGAAACTTCGCGTTCTAATCGCGATTACAAGGTTGACAATATCGAGTTGAATGATAAACGATCTGGTGATAGGGATTCTGATACTGGTGAAGGTGATAGTAGTAGCAGGAATCATAGTTGGTGATAACAATACAACAATTTATTTCATAATTAAAGAACTGACGACTGCAAATTCTCTAAATCTTATAATCTGTTATTTATTTATCATTTTTTTTAATTTTGTATTACTACTTAAGCAATTCAACTATTAATATTCTTTCACCTTTTATGTAATAAATTTATAACTAAAAAAAAGAAATTAACGTTGCAAAGGGACCCAAGCAAGCAAAGCAAGCATCTTTCTTTTGGCTGTGAGGAATTTGAATGGGTTTGATGGGGTGGTGGGACACATTAGCCAGCTAAGTTTTAATTCATTGAAACTTGCTGCAGCTGTACAGCTACAATTTGTCTATGCACAAGGGCAATTTGTCTATACCAATTGCCAAATTTTAACGATGCTTAAGCTTTTATGCATGTTATATATAAGTGTCAACTGGAGTTATGTAACTTAAGTTATTATTTTTGCAGCGAACTTTGGTGGTTGGAATCGAATTATTGTTGAGAAGCCGTTTGGTAAGGACTTGGCTTCTGCTGAAGAAACAGGTTCTTAGATCAGAGAACTATTTGCTGAACCACAAATTTACCGTCTTGATCATTATTTACTTTAGTCTAAATGGGTTTGGGTCAGTTTATAGTTGAACCCGCTAACCCGTTTAACTAAATGGGTCAGGTTAGGGTCAACTCGATCGGGTTGGTGGGTTGACCCGTTTAACCCATTTATATTATATTATATTTTTTACAATATGTTTTTTGTCATAAATTAATTTGACAGTTTATTTTACGCCATAATTATAACTTAGAATGAGAAATTGACATAAGATTTTATAATTTCAATGTAAGGTTTTTAGTAAATTTTAATTTCAATATGTTAATTTGCTGGAAAATTAATATATTGAAAAAGTATGGGTTGAACGGGTTGTGTTTGGGTCAACCCACAAATATTCAGGTTCATATGTATGACACGATTTTCGGGTTCGGATCGTGCTTGGGTTCATCCAAAATTTTCGTTTTCGGCTTAGCTTAAACCCGCCAACCCGTGAACACGACCCTTTTATCATGTGGATTGGTTTTGGAAGTTTTGTGATTGTGATTTGGTGATCTTGAAAGATTTGTCAAATTAGGGGTTGTGTTGCTGATGAACACAAGTATCTATTTGTATGCATTTAGATTCTCTATTTTTGGAGGAGGGGGTGAATAGGTAGCGGAAATCTTGAAGATTTACGTGATTAGGGTTCTAGGTTGCTTGATTCATTATATTTTATATTGTAGCTAAAATGTATTTTGCTCAGGGCACGACTCAAAACAGACTGTGGATCGAATGGCAATCGTGGAGACAAACCATGGATCTAACAGCGTAGGAATAACCGACGAGGGAAGGGAAGTTTTAATCGGAACTCTAACGGCGCTTGCAAGGCATGCAGTGGCAACAAATGTGATTTCGTTGGTTTTAATTCATGGCAACGAAGACGGCTTCACACATATTAGTGTTTTGTTTCGTTTATCCCAAAGATATAAAGGACTAATCTTTTGTGCCATTAAAAAAAGACTAATCTTTTGTAAGCAAAAGCGATGTAGCTTTGAATTCTTAAATGTAATGCAATTTATTTTTTCTTAATTTATATTATATTTTTATGTCTTATACAACTTAAATTGTTCAACCCGTGTATCACACGATTATGCCAAAAAACATAGATGGACTATCACGCAACGTGACCTTTGTAGGAGGATTTTTCAATATGCCTATTATGTATTGCAACGGATGTTCTTGCTCAAGTTTGAAGCTTAAACTTTGAAGCTTTTTTGACCTTCTTTTAATCAATTTTGAATGAACTTTGACGCTTTTATATCAATTTGAGTTGAACAAGTTACACATCTCTACTAATTAAAGGATTAAGAGATATCACATAATTTGTGATTAGACTCCTAACATTACATATACTCATCTTGCTTTTGTATGTTTTTATGGCTCTTTACAACAAGAAAAACTTTAAGAAACCGAATTAAAAAAAAAAAAATTGGGTAAAGGGTTACCCTGGTGATTCTATATATTCACAACCAACAAAAACACAAGTAGTGTAGAGAGTCTACACTAGTTCAATCATGAGACATGCCCCATGAAAGTAAAACAAATAAAAACATCAAACTAAACAATCAGCCAAAAAAAACCACCTAGACAAAAAATCTAGAGACCCACAGACGACTACAAACTAATCATCCTCCATCATTATCTCTTTCAATAGTAATCCTCCATTTCCCAAGCAACTTGCGTACTCTATCCGTGTTCTTCAATTTCGCACCCATCAACTTGTACCTGACTGTATTTAGAATGACATCACTAACCATTTCAGGGGGTCGTAATTGATTTTTAAATAACCTTGTATTCCGCTCTTGCCAAATAGCATACGCAGCAGCCGCAACTAGAATCTTAGCAACATAAACTTCAGCTTTCTTAGAGCGAGCTCGAGCCCGAAGCCATTCGACAATATCCACCCACCTCGGACACACATCATTCATCCCCACTTTATTACGAATCAAAAGCCACACTTGAGATGCAAACTTACACTCAAAGAATAAATGAGGATGAGAATCATAATTTTCATAGCAAAGTAAGCAGCACATCATGTTCATGTTTTTACGCCGATCAAAATCCCATTGTAAAATTTTGTCTTGGGTAAGAAGCTTACCCTTCATTATCAGCCACATCATAAACGCATGCCTAGGGATACATTGAGCAAACCAAACAAAACTGCACCAGTCTACCTCCGGGTCTCTATGCCGAACCGAATTCCAAACAGCTGAAGAAGAGAACTCCTCAGTATGAACGCCATCTTTCCATAGCAAGCGGTCATGTTTAGACATATCCAAATGAAATTGATCAAGCTGAATGAGAACAGGAAACAGATCCCTCCAAGCATCCGGCCACTTCCAAGCACCATTAGAATAAATATCCGCCACCTTGTCATCAAACCGAAAATCAGCATCTGAGACAGTTCTTGGCGTCAGAAACTCACAAAGAGGCCCCAACCCGCTCCAAAAATCAAACCAAGCTGAAGTATTAAGCCCATTCCCTACTTCGGACCAGATGTGTTTACGAATAATCGGCCGCATCTGAATAAGCTTTCGCCATGACCAAGAAGAGTTAGAAGGCGAATTACACACCCAAAAGCTTTTTCCTTTTAGCCGATAAGAATGTATCCACTCAACCCAAAGAGACTCCCGCTTTGAGACAATGCTCCAAATGTGAGACGACATTAGGGCTTTATTCATATCCCCAATACGTCTAATACCCAAACCCCCTTCAAACTTAGGAGTACAAACCGACTTCCATGAAACTTTCGCTTTACCTCTACTAAAAGAAACATCTTGATTCCATAAGAAATTCCGCATTCTAGCTTCAAGCTCATTAATAACTCGAGTTGGCAAGATAAACACCGAGGACCAATAAATATGCATAGAGGGGAGAACTGAAATAATAAGTTGAAGTCTACCCGCGAACGATAACAATTTATTCTTCCAATGCATTATTCGTTTATCAAGTTTCTCCACAAGAACACAGCAATCATTGTACCTGAGCATAGAAGTAATAAGAGGTACCCCCAAATACTTCACAGGTAACTTGCCTTCCACAAATGGCATAATATCCAAAATCGCCTGTTTGACATTCTCACTTACGTTACAAAAGAAGACCGTACTTTTCTGGTTGCTAGGAACTAACCCCGACATCTTTGTGAACTTTGAAAGAGAAGACGTAATACACCTGGCCGAGTTCACCTCCCCTCTGGCAAAGAGAAAAAGATCATCCGCAAAACAGAGATTTATAATCTGCTATTTCTCGCATCGGTTATGGAACTTAAACGACGAGTCTATCCGAACCGCATGCTGAAGAATGCCCGTCAAAATCTCCATTACAAGAGTAAATAAGTATGGAGAGATTGGATCCCCTTGCCTTAAACCTCGGTTACCGTTGAAAAAACCATGAACCGTACCATTGACACAAACCGAAAATGAAGTAGAAGACACACATAACATAATCCACATCACCATTCTCCTGTTAAATCCAAACCCAAGCAGCACATTTTTTAGGAAACTCCAATCGACCGTATCATAAGCTTTTTGAATATCCACTTTAAACGCACATCGGGGAGGCCCAACATTTCGATGATAGTTATGCATTAATTCTTGCGTTAAGAGGATATTATCCGAGATCTTCCTTCCTGGGACAAAAGCCGATTGATTGATGCTAACAATATCTTTCAAAGCTCCCTTGATCCTGTCTGCAATAATCTTGCTAATACACTTGTAAAGAACATTACAACAAGCAATCGGGCGAAAATCAGTAACAACCATAGGAGTTGACACTTTAGGAATCAGAACTATAAGGGTATGATTTAACTCCCGAAGCAAGTTACCAGTCAAGAAAAAATCTTTAATAGCATTAACAATGTCATTACCAATAATAGGCCAAGCATTTTTGAAAAACGCCGCCGTATAGCCATCCGGTCCAGGAGCTTTATCGTTACCAATAGAGAACATCGCCTTCTTGACCTCCTCATCCGTTATATCTCACACCATATAAGAAGCAACATCAAGAGATAAAATTTTCGGAAATAAATCCGGGGCTGGTTGAAGAGAAATATCTCCTTGACTTCCAAAAAACTCCTCATAATGCTGAACAAACGCTTTATAAACATTTTCACCTTCATAAGGATTCCCTTCCGCATCATTAACAACTTCAATCCTACTATAATGGTTTTTGATTTTCAACGATGAATGAAAAAAGCGGTATTCATGTCACCCGCTCTCAACCAGTCAACTTTAGCTTTTTGTTTCAGAAACCTCTCCTCATCCAGCATCGCGTCTTGAAGATCACGG
>JARYGA010036195.1:0-28813 GCA_030545235.1 Helianthus tuberosus
CACTGTAAGCCTGGCACTCTTCCTTTTATTTACTTGGGATTACAGGTTGGGGCCAACATGAAGTTGTACAAAAACTGGAAGCCGGTGATCGATTTAGTCGAGGCACGCTTATCGCTTTGGAAATCTTCTGTCCTCTCCATTGGCGGTCGGCTTACTCTGCTTAAATCCGCTTTCGAATGCTTACCCGTCTACTATTTTTCGATTTTCAAGGCGCCGGTTCGGGTTATTCAAAAACTTGATGGGTTGAGGAGACGTTTCCTTTGGGGTGGCAACGAAGATAAAAATTGTACGAGTTGGGTTGCGTGGTCCAAAGTCACCTCTCCTAAAAAAGCGGGTGGCCTTGGCCTAGCATCTCTTAAGGAGTTTAACTTAAGTCTCCTGTCCAAATGGTTATGGAGACTGAAAACCGAAGGCCCGAAAATCTGGAGCTCCACTATCAAGGCCATTCACTTTTGTCCCAGATCTCATTCATGGATCCCGGTAAAGAGGGCTGCGTCTGGTGTATGGAAACAGATCGCTTCTGTTACGATGGATCTTCACGACAACGGCCTTCGTTTGGATAATCAGATAAAAGGTATGCTTGGTGATGGGTCTAGCATCAATTTTTGGGCTGATTTCTGGATTGGTTCGGGGTCGCTTAAGGATTTATTCCCCGGTTTATATCGTCTGGAGCGGAACAAGGTGGCTACGGTCAAAGATAGGCTTCAAATGGGAGCGAATGGCCCCTTTATGAGCTGGAACTGGCTTCGGGATCCATCCACGGAACAGGAGGTTTCGGAATTAATGGATTGCCTCGAACTTCTGTTTGGTATTTCCATTGGTCCGGATAAGGACAAGTGGACTTGGGAAGCAGACCCTCGAAATGGTTTTTCGGTGAAATCAGTTAGGAAACTCCTATCTGTTCGTTCTAATCCGGTGACCCGTTTCGAGTTCGTTTGGAATAATTGGGTTTCGCTCAAAGTTAACGTTTTTGGTTGGCGTCTTTTTCTAAACCGTCTGGCCTCTAAGGACGCGCTTGCTCGGCGTAACATTCAGCTCGATTCCCTTCTCTGCCCTTTCTGTGAAGAGGTCCCGGAGACGTTAGATCACTTGTTCTCAGCGTGCCGATTTTCAGGGGAGGTTCTTGCTGGAATCGCGGCTTGGATGAAGATTCCCCCTATTATTGCCTTCGATTACAAAGATATTCTTCGGTGTCATCTTTTTCTGAAGTCATCGAAGGATAGATGCAAAATTATTCAGGCTTTAATTCTTATCTCCTGCTGGGTTATTTGGAAGTTGAGGAACAATATCATTTTCAACAATTCGAAAGCCTCGGTTAGCGGCGCTATTGGAGAAATCAAGGCTTTGGGTTATCTTTGGATCAAGTACCGGGCTAAAGGTTTAGTCTTTAACGAATTTGGATGGAGTAGTTTTGATTTCTTGTAATTTCTTTTGTATTGTCTTTTGTTTTTTTGTAGTTTTCGTGTTCCCTCGAGCTTCTTGCTAGTGGGTCCGTTCTAATGATATGCCGCCTTTCAAAAAAAAAAAATCGTTAAAAGATTGCACATAGTTCAATACCCTTTACCCATGTTAAACTCATTCAATCAGTTTACCATGTTTTTACATAGTTTTTGATGAATTTTACCGGTTATTAAAAACATCAGTTTGCTTATGTATTTGCTAAAGATGTTTTATATGCGTAAGTTCTGGATAACAAAGTGGACATGAAGTATGATATTAATTAGACTGTCTCCAATGCAACGGCCTGCATTTACTACATGCATCCTAGTCATCACTGCCACATCAGCTTTTTACCCATCTTTTCCACATGCACTCTCTCTCCTCTATTTAACTCCAACCCATCCTTTCCACATGCATCCTCTCTCTCCTCTATTTGGACCCACTTTCTCCACTTTCTCTCTCTGCACTTAAGTGCACTTCACTACATGCAAAACCCATTAAGTGCACCCACCCCAATGCTTCCCTTACAAATGCACATGCCACATGTGTAAATGCAACCCCCAACAAGAAGCGTTAGGGGCAGTCTTAGAAAGCATATATATTATTTGTAACATCAAGAATGCTTGAAAATTTGATACTCATTCAGGTTTCCATTTTGATATTTTGTTTCTAATATCAAAAACCTATATAGATTCTTTTGAATAACTTTATTTATATTTTAATGACTTATTAGTTGAACCTAAAAAACACTAATATATATATATAGAAAAAGTATATCGTACATTACAGCTTAACGTACTTCACGTACGACAACGTCCGTGATTTGCTCTATAACATGCGTGATTAATGTTTTCAATATGCGTGATTATTGTGTTTCGACATGCGTGATTTTGGATTTTTGAGTTATAACATGCGTCATTTTAAAATGAACATGCGTAATTACTTGTCGTACGTGATGTACGTTAAGCCATAATGTACGTTAACCTTCCTATATATATATAAATTATACATATAAACGGTTGTTAAATTGTTCGTTACGCAAAACCATAGAATATTATAATTCCTATTTTAGTTTCTCATTTTAAACATCTGCCACAACGCGTGGGTGGCATCAACTCGTTAACATACAATAACTAAAGTGTTTTCTTGGTGTATATGATTTTATTTATTCAATTTTTTAAGGACATATCACCTTTCAACTAGTACCAAGTACCAACTACACATTGTCACAGTTTTGTGACATATGAAAAGATTTGAATATTTAAATTTGCATATGTTGAAATTAGATAAAGGCAAATGGGTATCAATTTACCATAAAAAATCTATTTAATAGGACACTTTACGCTAAAGATGCATATAAAAAATTCACATGATTTAAATTTACATATTTTAATTGGAAATTAGATAAAGGCAAATGGATATATCCCGTTTTTATGTATACAAATTGTATATGTAATTGAGTTTAAGAAAAATTATCTAATATAATTAAGTAATTTAAACCTACACCATACAACCAACGCAAAAAGACTTGTTTGCCCCTGTAAAAAAATCAATTTTAAGGGTGTGAGTGTAAGCTAGGGAAGAGATTGAACCAATTGAGTAACCACAAGGAGCAAAAAAAATCAAATTGAAACTATTGGAGCAAAGTAGATATATGGACCAAACCACAGGGAAAATAGAACTTTACTCTATTTTATATAAAACCCACCCCACCCACAACTAGGGGCGACAATTCTTGACTCGACACGAAAAAACAGGTTCGGGTCGACAAAAATGACTTGTTTAAATAAATAGGTCGGGTGTGGGTTGACTCGTATTAAAAACAGTTCGGGTTTGAGTTGACCCGTATTAAAAACATGTTAGGTTCGGGTTAATCCATTAACCCGTTTAACTATTTTATAAAAAAAAACTTTTATATTTTTAATTTTTCCATTTCCATTTTACACGATTAGTCATAATAATGTTAGTTTTAGCACACTATATTATTTACTTATTACACTTATACGCACCATTTTTATTTATAATCTGCTTAAAACCAAACAACTCGCTTATAAATCGTGTCACACCCCGACTTTCCACGTGTCACCGGTGGACCCGGTGGGGAGTATCGTGACGTGGTTGGCAACGTAATAGTCAAACAACACAATATATATATAAATGCACAGCGGAAGCAAAAGATAAATATTATTACATTCCGAATATAAAGTAATATCCAGTATTACAACGGAAAGTAAAGGATCCACAGGCGGATCTTAAAACATATCATTTGTTCAACAGACTTTAGACGCCTAGAACTTTCAAGATTCCTTATTAGCGCCCTGAGCTTCCAGCCAATTACGTTCAGTACCTGTCACTTAACCCTTTTGGAAAATACGTCAGTTTTCACTGGTAAATACACTCAACCGACTCATTTGAAAAGAGTTTAAGAAAAATTGATTTGAATGCACGTGGCACAAAATATCTTTTATAATTTGATTAAAATGCACAGAGGCAGAATTAACCTTTTTAACTTGGAACAATTATAGTTATAACCTTGTATACAGATTTACATGTTCGTTGTACGTTCAGGGCCCGATGTAGAAACCGAGTCAAGATTAACAGACACACCACAAGTATAAGCCCACAAGAGAATGAGATACCGTTTCCCTTTAAGCAACTTTCAGTGTATGCCTACACCCTGTGCTTAAGGCGTGGCCATTTTATAATACAATGATGTCAAGGATATCCGGGACATGGTCATTAACCCCTAAAGGCTTTTATTTCAAACAATACAGATTAAACCGGGTTACCTCAGTAATTTAATCACAATCCGATTAAACATTCAATACCCGACCAAGCGGTATCATTATACCGTATCCCAAGCCCGTATAGGGAAAATAAGTTAAGAGTATTTACCTGAGCTAGCTCCTGTCTTAATTAGCAAGAATCTAATAACTCAGCCGTTTTCACTTAAGTAAGCGTAGGTACCATTTACCGAAATGCTCTAGTCTGGAATGATGATATAAATAACCAATTAGAATGCTAACGGGTCTTTAATTTAGCCTAAGCTTAGACCGGTTAGTCTTAAGGGAATATACGGTTCAGACGCATGATTAAGCGAAGACCGGAATAGAATGTGTTTTAGACCCGACAAGTTCAGAGACTTGTTTAATATGGGTATATTATACACATTCTGGATTTTGAGATAAAACCAATAAGGTTTGACCCGTTTCGGCTAATTTATGTAAACTAGTTACATAAGCCGAACCGAACGCGCAAGAGGCATAACGGGTAATCATAAGAGTCCTAACCAGGTTTCTTAAGTTAATATGCCTCAAATATGTTGTGATATCAGTAGGATACCTTCTGTTATGCCCAAAACGAATTTTAAACACAAACTATGCCCCGTCGGGGTAGTTTGGTCATTTAAAAGTTTATAAAAGAGTTTAAGTGTTTAACTGAGTTACAGGTCTGATGTAATCAGCAAACATACTCAATTTAATGAGTTATAACAGTAGGTTAAAGTATATATATGTGAAATTTATCAATTATAACCAAACTATGCACCGTAGGGGCATTTTGGTAATTTCACATAAGCCGAAAAGCTCAAAACTGAAGTCTGAGTTAATCAACCTTTGTTTACTGTTAAAATATTATAATTTGTCTAAAATATCAGTAGGTAGCAACCCGTGTATGTTTAAAATAGTTTTAGTACATACTATGCGTTAAAAACGCTTAATAAGGCGATTAGGAGCCATTTCCGGGTTCTATACCTAAAGCTGATAATTTTACCTTTCCAGAAGGCTTAAAATAATTTATTTATCATATGTGATCAGTAGCAAAAGGTTTGGAGTCGTTTAGACATGTAAAACTCATTTTATGGGCCCGTAAGGGCAAAACCGACAATTACCGGATTAAGCCTACGACCATGAGTTATGCTCAGCCTAAAATTTATTAAAAATATTTAAAAATCCTGAAATAATATATTACATCAGTGGGTAAAAGATTTGATATCAAAAAGTAGGCTTAACTAGGCTATACGCTAATTACGCCATTTAATTTACATAAGGCTTCTGATTTACGCTATCGAGCATAACTCTTATTCTACACCTCAAACTGATGTCAAATTTTGTATGCAAGTTTATATATCAGTAGCTAAGGTTTCTACACTTTTACTTTTTCATAAATCACGTTTTAAGGTAATAAGGGCATAATGGTCAACATATGAGCAATTAACGGAAACGCGTAAACGAATGGGTCAATCAATGAACCAACCCCAGAGGGTTATGCTAACATGTAGCCTGGTCCTAAAGAAGCTCTAAGGCATTTCCAAATCATACTAAAGCGGGTCAGAACTGAAGTCAAAGCAAAAGTCAAAGCTTTGCGACTTTCGGTTCCGAACCGGGTCTAAACATAAAATTGTCGGGTTGAACATGTTTAGACATGTTCTTACACTAATTACTAAGTTATATTAATGATCATACAGATTGTATGTGTTCTACATTGCTAATTATGCATAAATTAGAAACTAAGCGTCCTGTTGACTTTTTATTAACAAGTTTGACCCGACATTAGACCTAGTTAGAGTGGGAATCAGGGGGAACCCTTTTAAGGGTTTATTACCCACATAATTACCAACTTATAACTACTTTCACTTCGACTAATCACTGGACCATTAGTGATTAATCTTAAAGTCAACCGTTAATTACGACGGTTTGACTTTTAAGCTGAAACTAAGCTAAAACTTAATTAAGAAAGGACTAGCAAACTTACTGAAGTCCTAAGCTTGATTAGAAAGGACTTGGGTCTGCTTTGAAGCTCCAGGAGGCTCCTCAATTGCAGAATGAAGGTGTGTGGAATGAGTTGCAACTCATGGCCTTATATAGTGTTTAGATCACCACAAATTCTTGACACACAAGTCTACAAGTGACCACAACATCTTAACAAGTGTCCCTAGATGTTTAGGGGTTGTTTAGGGGCCAAGGGTTATGAGGAAAATCGGATAAAAGGTCAAATTTCGCGTTTAACAGCAAACAGGCAATTCTGTTGGAGCTGGGCTTAGCTTGCGCACCGTAACAATTATTTGTTGCGGTGCGCAACAAATCATCAGCAGCCAAAAATCTTGTTCCTTCATGTATTCGAAAGGGCAACCTCATAATTCGACTTTGGGACCTTGTTTTGTCAGTTTGGGACCTCTATTATGGGTTTTTAACAATTACATACCCTACCATTATGTTATGTTTGCTTGGATCCTTTTCAAAAGTGCCGAACAAGAAGGTTAACCATAGAAATTTTCATAGGAACCTATCATGCACTTTGAATTCGTTTATCGTCAATGAATTTCTGGATTTAGGATATATTAGATGTTTGAAAAATATAATTGGGTATTGGGATTTATAAATGAGGTCGTTCAGAGGTGAAATTTAACATGACGACACTTTTAAATCCTGCCAAAACATCTTTATTAAATCCGGGTTTACAACGCGTTTTGTCTTACATGACACGTGTCGTTATTTCATTGAACACGAATTTTCGAGGTGTTACATCCTCACCCCCTTAAAATAAATCTCGACCCGAGATTTACTGAAATAAATAAGGGTATTTTTCTTTCATGGTGGATTCAACCTCCCACGTATATTCGGGACCTCTACGGGCATCCCATTTGACCTTTACAATAGGTACATGCTTCCTTCGAAGCTTCTTTACCTGTCGATCTTCAATAGACAAAAGGTTTTTCCACTAATTTTAAGCTCTCACCTATATGCACATCTGTATGCGGTATTACCAGTGATTCATCAGCGAAGCACTTCTTCAGATTGCAGATGTGGAACACATTGTGAATTCCACTGAACTCTTCAGATAAGTTTAACTTATAGGCAACTGACCCGACACGTTCGATAACCTCTAAAGGTCCTATGTATCTCGGGCTTAGCTTGCCTTTCTTACCAAATCGCATCACTCCCTTCTAGGGTGACACTTTAAGCAACACTTTATCACCTACTCCGAAGTGAAAAGCTTTACGCTCTGGGTCAGTGTAACTCTTTTGCCTATCTCGGGCAGCTTTGAGACGGTCATGAATCTGGACAGCCTTGTCCGTCGTTTCAAAGATTATCTCTGGTCCTGCTAATTGGACTTACCAATTCCCTATCTAACAATAGATGTTTAACATTCCATCTATACAAGGTCTCCCAAGGAGCAGCCTTAATACTTACATATCAATTATTATAGAAAAGCTTAGTTTAAGGTGAGAGGGTTATCCAACCATTGCTTAACTAATTTTAAGGAATAGCTAATCCTTGTCGTTAGTCGAACAATTTCGACGATCCTGGGTAGCTGAGGGAAATTCTTAATTGTTGTTAAAATAGGGTTGCGGTAATGAGTGCATAAGCAAAATGAACCGTCTTTCTTACCTAACAACATCAACTCTCAGAATATCGAGTTAGGCTATATGAATCTCCTATCTTAAAATTTACTTAATCAGGTTTTCGGTTCTCCCAATGATGGTACTAGCCGTCTTGGAGATTTCATAATAATACAGCCTTAATGGGATATAAATCTTAACGCTACTGCCTCTTGGGAGGTAAACAGGGTAATCTTAGGAGAAGATAATCAAGATACAAGGAGGTTACAGAGATTTTCCAAATCTCAGACTCCAGTTCATCCATCCTTGCTCGTGCCAAATGAGTGACACTTTTATGTTATAAATCCACAGGTTCTTTTACCAGGAAACATTTATTTGGAAAAGTTCTATTTTTTTAGATATCTTCTTTGAATACTACTAGTCGACTTTAGTACAATATGACTATCGGGATATCTCAGGGGTTCCATGTATTAAACCTCCATACTGATCAGGCATGGAAGCAATCTATGGGACGCACTAGGATACGCCAATCCTCATATGGTACTTCTTATCAAACTTAGTTTGGCATTCGCAGGCGATAGAAAAACAATGAGAATATAATTAAAATAACATATGTTGTCGTACTCTATGCGAAGAAAGAGTACTTTTTGATTTTTCGGAAGGACTCATTGCCGATACTAGAAGAATCGGTTACTATGGTTTCCTTGGTAAGTTATACCTTGTGGATAATATAAAAGTTTGCTAAGCTTATGGTTTATGAAGATTTATTATTGCCTGTATTAAATCAGGACACTTAGCAGAAATTATCATTGGTAAATGATAAGGGATGTACTTGATGACATCGTGAACTGTCTTTTGGCATTCATCAGGTGAGTTCAGGCATTTCTTCCTTTAGCCTTTCCAGGCTTAGCTGCACCTTCATTGGCAGCTTTATGAAATCTAGTCCTGATGCGGCCTTACTCACCACGGCCGTGATAGACTGCATTCCTATTAGATCAAGAGTTTTAAGGCTTGAATATAGTTCTTCACCTTTGGACAGGGAGTCATAGACTACAACTGTCATCGTCTTGAAAGGCGATTCTCTTGACAGAAAGGTAAACCAATTAACATCACTAATGGACGTCTATCTATAATTTTCGTATCTAATGATATTAGTCATGATCACATCGATCACATTGACTATTAGGTTTGGGTATAATCCCACCATTTTGAACAGGGGATCATAAGGATCACCACTATTTTGTCTTATCGACAGTAGGATGAAGTGTAGCCCGTAGGCAATTCATCACTAGGGATGTCAAATTTTTGATCATCATACTGATGATACTAGTCAGGATCGCAATGATCATATAGACTATTAGGCTTGAGCGCAGCTCACTACCTTAAACAGGGGATCATAGAGATCATAACGTTTGTGTCACAAATGGACAATATAATATGGCCCGTAGGCGAAATATCACAAATGGATGTTTATAATATGATCATCTTATAGGATGATATAAGCTATGATTTCAAAATCATAAGGCAAATTAGGAATTTAAAATTTCCTACATAGGTATGACTGTTGTGATTTTATCGAATCACATTTGTCAGGAGTGCTAACACGTTCTTAGGTGTTAACAAGGATCTGAATCCCTTGAGTAGGTTTCACCATCTTGGCCGCGTAGGCTAGGTTTCACCTTTAAGATTCTTTTTAAAATGCATACTGGTAGGGGAGGAAGGATGTTTATTTTATTCAGGATTTTTATCATAATCCTAATTTATAAGTTAATAATAGCACAAATGGCCTAGTCGCGTAGACAAGTTAAGTTTATAAGCCATGATTTCAGAGAATCGCGGCATTAAGGTTTGAATCAAAGTTCATTACCTTTACCTGACAGGGAGCTGTAGGCTACCACTGTCTTTAGTCTCAGAGGACATTAATTATAGCCCGTAGGCACTTCCTTCCTAAGGGTTATTTATGGTATGATCATCCTTTCAGATGATATTAGTCGAGATCGTATGGACCTTACTGACTACTACGCTTGGACGTATTCCAACATCTTTAGACAGGGTCAAAGACCACCACTGTCGTTGTCTTATCGGACAACAAATTTAGCCCGTAGGCACTTCATCACTCACGGATGTTTATTACGGAATTGCCCCTTAGGGAAATTCATTAACCATGGTAAACAGAGACCATATTTGGTTAATTGATTAACCATATTTATTTAGGATTTCTATTAAAATTTTATCCTAATTATAAACATTAACAATATATATTAGCACATAAGGCTTAGTCACATGGACATTTTAAATCATTAGCCAGGATTTCAGAGAATCGAGGCATGAAGGTATTCTGGCACAATAGGCCTAGTCACAAGGACATTTATAAATTATATGCTAGGATTTCAGAGAATCAAAGCATTTGAGGTTTGAACCTAGTTCATTACCTTTATCTGACAGGGAGTCATTGCTACCACTGTCTTTTGGCTCATATGGAAATGAGCAGGGCCCGTAGGCATTATGTTACCACGTATGGTTAAAATATGATCATCTTAATTGATGATGTAAACCTAGGATTCAGAGATCATTAAACTGGGTTAGGAATCTTCTAAAGAATTCCTTTAATAACATATGTGATTTCTAACGAATCACTTCTGCCAGGAGTGTTAACATGTTTACAGATGTTAACAGGAAATTGGAATCTTTTTAACAGGTCTTACCATCTTGGCCAGGTCTTTATAAGGACACTCAGGCTAGGTTTCATTCTAAAGATTCTCATTTTAATATTTAATGCAGAACAATTTCTAAATTGAAATGTTAATAGGGATCTGAATCTAAATTGAGGAACTGCCATCTTGGCCGGTCTTAATATGACCCGAAGCTAGGTCTTGTCCTTCTAGATTTTGCCATTTTATTATAATGGTAGATCTTTCGAAAGGAATGTTAATAAGGATCTGAATCTAAATTGAGGAACTGCCATCTTGGCCGGTCTTAATATGACCCGAGGCTAGGTCTTGTCCTTTTTAGATTTCTCCATTTTATTATAATGGTAGATCTTATAAAAAGAATGCTATCTTTCATTTATTTCATATTTCATGTTTAGAATGAAAGTTTAAACTTAATCATTCCACTATATAAAATAAAAAGTATAAAGTTGCCCTAAGCGGGACTTGAAAGGAATAATGTGTCCTCGAAGGGACTGAAAGATAAATATGTCCTTATAAGGACTTATTAAGGAAACGATCTTCAGCAAGAGGAGTTTCTTCTTTATTTTAGTTCTGAGTGTTCTCTCCTTGGACGCTCGTTTCATTCTAGCCGCGGTACGAAGCTCAGCATTTCAAGGCTCCAGATGTGGAGAATTTTTATTACAGCTTCTTCGCTTGGCGACGTATCCAAAAAAAAAATTTGGAAGCAAGATTTCCAGCTTAGGATTAAGATTATTCCTATGTTAAGTCTAGACTCAGAAGGTCAAGAATGTGCTACTGTGTAACTGAGACTAAACACAAAAGGCTAGTGTTTAATTCGCTCAGTGTTGGCTCTGATACCAACCTGTCACACCCCGACTTTCCACGTGTCACCGGTGGGCCCGGTGGGGAGTATCGTGACGTGGTTGGCAACGTAATAGTCAAACAACACAATATATATATAAATGCACAGCGGAAGCAAAAGATAAATATTATTACATTCCGAATATAAAGTAATATCCAGTATTACAACGGAAAGTAAAGGATCCACAGGCGGATCTTAAAACATATCATTTGTTCAACAGACTTTAGACGCCTAGAACTTTCAAGATTCCTTATTAGCGCCCTGAGCTTCCAGCCAATTACGTTCAGTACCTGTCACTTAACCCTTTTGGAAAATACGTCAGGTTTCACTGGTAAATACACTCAACCGACTCATTTGAAAAGAGTTTAAGAAAAATTGATTTGAATGCACGTGGCACAAAATATCTTTTATAATTTGATTAAAATGCACAGAGGCAGAATTAACCTTTTTAACTTGGAACAATTATAGTTATAACCTTGTATACAGATTTACATGTTCGTTGTACGTTCAGGGCCCGATGTAGAAACCGAGTCAAGATTAACAGACACACCACAAGTATAAGCCCACAAGAGAGTGAGATACCGTTTCCCTTTAAGCAACTTTCAGTGTATGCCTACACCCTGTGCTTAAGGCGTGGCCATTTTATAATACAATGATGTCAAGGATATCCGAGACATGGTCATTAACCCCTAAAGGCTTTTATTTCAAACAATACAGATTAAACCGGGTTACCTCAATAATTTAATCACAATCCGATTAAACATTCAATACCCGACCAAGCGGTATCATTATACCGTATCCCAAGCCCGTATAGGGAAAATAAGTTAAGAGTATTTACCTGAGCTAGCTCCTGTCTTAATTAGCAAGAATCTAATAACTCAGCCGTTTTCACTTAAGTAAGCGTAGGTACCATTTACCGAAATGCTCTAGTCTGGAATGATGATATAAATAACCAATTAGAATGCTAACGGGTCTTTAATTTAGCCTAAGCTTAGACCGGTTAGTCTTAAGGGAATATACGGTTCAGACGCATGATTAAGCGAAGACCGGAATAGAATGTGTTTTAGACCCGACAAGTTCAGAGACTTGTTTAATATGGGTATATTATACACATTCTGGATTTTGAGATAAAACCAATAAGGTTTGACCCGTTTCGGCTAATTTATGTAAACTAGTTACATAAGCCGAACCGAACGCGCAAGAGGCGTAACGGGTAATCATAAGAGTCCTAACCAGGTTTCTTAAGTTAATATGCCTCAAATATGTTGTGATATCAGTAGGATACCTTCCGTTATGCCCAAAACGAATTTTAAACACAAACTATGCCCCGTCGGGGTAGTTTGGTCATTTAAAAGTTTATAAAAGAGTTTAAGTGTTTAACTGAGTTACAGGTCTGATGTAATCAGCAAACATACTCAATTTAATGAGTTATAACAGTGGGTTAAAGTATATATATGTGAAATTTATCAATTATAACCAAACTATGCACCGTAGGGGCATTTTGGTAATTTCACATAAGCCGAAAAGCTCAAAACTGAAGTCTGAGTTAATCAACCTTTGTTTACTGTTAAAATATTATAATTTGTCTAAAATATCAATAGGTAGCAACCCGTGTATGTTTAAAATAGTTTTAGTACATACTATGCGTTAAAAACGCTTAATAAGGCGATTAGGAGCCATTTCCGGGTTCTATACCTAAAGCTGATAATTTTACCTTTCCAGAAGGCTTAAAATAATTTATTTATCATATGTGATCTGTAGCAAAAGGTTTGGAGTCGTTTAGACATGTAAAACTCATTTTATGGCCCGTAAGGGCAAAACCGACAATTACCGGATTAAGCCTACGACCATGAGTTATGCTCAGCCTAAAATTTATTAAAAATCTTTAAAAATCTCGAAATAATATATTACATCAGTGGGTAAAAGATTTGATATCAAAAAGTAGGCTTAACTAGGCTATACGCTAATTACGCCATTTAATTTACATAAGGCTTCTGATTTACGCTATCGAGCATAACTCTTATTCTACACCTCAAACTGATATCAAATTTTGTATGCAAGTTTATATATCAGTAGCTAAGGTTTCTACACTTTTACTTTTTCATAAATCACGTTTTAAAGTAATAAGGGCATAATGGTCAACATATGAGCAATTAACGGAAACGCGTAAACGAATGGGTCAATCAATGAACCAACCACAGAGGGTTATGCTAACATGTAGCCTGGTCCTAAGGAAGCTCTAAGGCATTTCCAAATCATACTAAAGCGGGTCAGAACTGAAGTCAAAGCAAAAGTCAAAGCTTTGCGACTTTCGGTTCCGAACCGGGTCTAAACATAAAATTGTCGGGTTGAACATGTTTAGACATGTTCTTACACTAATTACTAAGTTATATTAATGATCATACAGATTGTATGTGTTCTACATTGCTAATTATGCATAAATTAGAAACTAAGCGTCCTGTTGACTTTTTATTAACAAGTTTGACCCGACATTAGACCTAGTTAGAGTGGGAATCAGGGGGAACCCTTTTAAGGGTTTATTACCCACATAATTACCAACTTATAACTACTTTCACTTCGACTAATCACTGGACCATTAGTGATTAATCTTAAAGTCAACCGTTAATTACGACGGTTTGACTTTTAAGCTGAAACTAAGCTAAAACTTAATTAAGAAAGGACTAGCAAACTTACTGAAGTCCTAAGCTTGATTAGAAAGGACTTGGGTCTGCTTTGAAGCTCCAGGAGGCTCCTCAATTGCAGAATGAAGGTGTGTGGAATGAGTTGCAACTCATGGCCTTATATAGTGTTTAGATCACCACAAATTCTTGACACACAAGTCTACAAGTGACCACAACATCTTAACAAGTGTCCCTAGATGTTTAGGGGTTGTTTAGGGGCCAAGGGTTATGAGGAAAATCGGATAAAAGGTCAAATTTCGCGTTTAACAGCAAACAGGCAATTCTGTTGGAGCTGGGCTTAGCTTGTGCACCGTAACAATTATTTGTTGCGGTGCGCAACAAATCATCAGCAGCCAAAAATCTTGTTCCTTCATGTATTCGAAAGGGCAACCTCATAATTCGACTTTGGGACCTTGTTTTGTCAGTTTGGGACCTCTATTATGGGTTTTTAACAATTACATACCCTACCATTATGTTATGTTTGCTTGGATCCTTTTCAAAAGTGCCGAACAAGAAGGTTAACCATAGAAATTTTCATAGGAACCTATCATGCACTTTGAATTCGGTTATCGTCAATGAATTTCTGGATTTAGGATATATTAGATGTTTGAAAAATATAATTGGGTATTGGGATTTATAAATGAGGTCGTTCAGAGGTGAAATTTAACATGACGACACTTTTAAATCCTGCCAAAACATCTTTATTAAATCCGGGTTTACAACGCGTTTTGTCTTACATGACACGTGTCGTTATTTCATTGAACACGAATTTTCGAGGTGTTACAAATCGTCAACATGTATGACTCATTTAAAAATAGGGGTTAAATGAGTCGTGTTCGGTTGACCCAAATTTATGTGTGTGTTGATTAGGGTTTAAATCTTTGACATGAATATATATATATGTTAACGAATGGGTTGTGTTCGTGTTGACCCGTTTAACCCGTATTTTTAAATGAGTCATAATGATTTATAAGCAAGTTGTTGAGTTTTAAGGGGGTTAGTGATAAACTGTTTACACGGGTCAACCCGAGCCGTCTTTTTTAAGCGGATCATGTTAGTCGACCCGAACTTGTTTTTTTTTCGTGTTGGGTTCGGGTCAAAACAAGAATTGTTGCCCCTAGTTGGGGGTGGGGTGGGTTTATATAAAATAAATACATATATTTTTGTAATTTCCAAAATGGCTCCCGGGGTACGAAATGATGCCAAAATGACCCTGAGTTAATAGAGTTAACACGGTTTGAAAAAAGTGGGCCAAAATGACACTTTTAAACCTTCTAGGGTCTCCAGTGATAAAAAAAAATTTCTGCCTAAAATAGCAAATATGGCCAAACCTCAGGAGTTGTTATGGTTGTTTACTCTAGATTGGGATTAGATTTTTTGTACTTTATCTTTATACCAAATTCTTGACGATGTCTTTTGTTTTTACAATTAATGACTTTGTACTTATTGTTTCCAAATGTTACATGTTATGTAATTTGGCCCAAACCCATTTTTTTTTTGTTAAATTTGGTCATGTGTATTACAAATGAAGGCATTTTTGTAATGCCCCAAAAACAACAACAACCGAACCTAGTAAGTCCCACAAATAACAAAGCTATTGGTGGGGTCTGGGGAGGGTGGGATGTAAGCAAACCTTACCTCTATTCATATGGATAAAGAGGCTGCTTCCAAAAAGACCCCCGACTCAAAACCAAACATCAAGCAAGCAATGCGAACTACAGACATAGCAATATGACTCCACCAATCATAGAGTAAGTGGTAACCGACTAACATAAATAGAATACACACAACTATAGCCCCTACAACAATATATATATATATTTACACACACACAAGATGATAAACACATGTAAAGTCCACCTGAAAAGCAGGAAATAGTAACCCCTAACCCAAAAATCTCAGGCACCTCATCACTCTCTCATGAAAATCCTTAACTTTAATCCTACGTCTCCATGAACTCCTATCATGGACCATGTCCTCAGAAAGGTGCAACTCTAGCAAATCCTGCCTAATCCGCTCCTCCCAAGTCAGTTTGGGCCTTCCTCTGCTCCTCCTACCTTCCACACAAAGGGCGTCCACTATTCTAACCGGTGCCGTCACCGGTCTCCTCTTCACGTGCCCAAACCATCTCAATATCCCCTCCTTAATCTTACTTGATATACTAGCCACCCCTAGCCTTTCCCTAAAAACCTCTTTCTCTCTGTAACGCCCCAAAAACCCGAATGACTAATTCGCGAATATGTTTCCTTGTTTTATAGCATGAAGTGGGTTAACTAGTTTTAAATAACTTAGTTAAAACATGAGTTAAATAGTTGGGAATGAAAATTGTGACAAATAGGAAAGAATGGAAAACTCGAGGGACTAAACTTGGTGAAATGGGTTTAAGTTTTATTAAAAAGATGAAGTCTAGTGTGTGTGTTGGTGTCATGAACAGAGAGAAAGAGAGGAGAAATCCTCTCAAGAACAAGATGCAATCCAACCCAAATCAAGACCAAATTTGATGTTGAAATCAATGCATGAATGAAAAATCCTTACCATCTAATGGTAATAATCATGTGATAAGTTATAGAATCTAATTTATTGATTTTGTATAAAATAGGTTTTGTGACAACCCGAGTTTTCAAGGTCTTTGTTCGACTTAACTTAGTACTTATTTGCAAAGTGTGTTTTACATTTATTCGATGTGCAATATAAGTGTTGGTTATAGATTCATGGTGAGTATATTATGTGTGTATGTGTATATATATATATTTTGTATTAGTAATATGAATTGTGTAATTAGTAAAACTTGGATTGGACCCCTTGCCAAACACACCCCACCCGAAATATTTCCCCCCCACACGAAAACACCCACCCAACGAATATTCCCAGTATTTGTCACCTTCACCGACTTCGTCGAGGTATGGGCTTTGGCCCAAAGGTGTTCGACTGGCCCAACTATGTGTTTACGTTATAACTCCAACATCGTATACGATAGAACATTTGGAAAACCCTAGAGCCTCTTTCTTGGCGACGGCAGCAAGACTTTGGCTGGGTGTCTCGTTCAGTGTGCCTAGCAGTGTTTATTCCTCGGCTTGGTTAGTATATTTCCATGTGTGAATCTAATTTCTATTGGCTGCCATGGTTGTTCTCTTTGAAATTGCTTGGATTCGTAATATATTAGATTTCTTTAGGTGCATGCATATTGAACAAAGTGGCCTAGAATTCTGTGTATTGTGCTTTAATTGTTGGAATTCCAATCACATGAATTGTAACCTGAATAAACATGGAATATTATTTTATGAGATCATTATGGCTCGATGATTGGCTGATGATTATAGTATGCATTTAGGGCCGATGGTTTTGTAGGTGATAGGTTGCATGATTGTTAACTGGTGTACAAGACTTGTTTTAGTCTAATCTGAATAGGAACATATGATATGATGAGTCGGATTACATGCATGAGATGTCCAGAACGAACTTGTTGGCTATCATGAATTAATATTAGTGGAGTATGTATAATTGTTATAGGATATAAATCGATAATTAGGATACATGATTAGGGTTGACTGAGCATGATGAAACGTGACCCATGTGACTGTTCTTGATGATGAAAACCCTACCTCGATGAAATCAAGCCAAGACGAAAACACTTAAGTGTTTTCGCCATACTTCAAGTCGACGAAAACCCTTGGGATTTCGTCGCCCAAAGGGTTTTCGCCACAAGAGGGATTTCGCCTGAAGGGTTCTCGTCTAATAATCTGTTACTTGTTAACTCCGTTAGTTATAAACTTTGTTAAGTTAAATGTGTAACTCTGTTAAGCATGTAAACCCCTGTTAAGTTGTTACGCGGTTAACTCTATTTGTTTGCTAACTCAGTTAGTTAACTAACATTGTTAGTTTATTATCTCTGTTAGTTTGTGAATACCATTAGGTATGTTATTTCTGTTAAGCCTGTTAACTCAGTCTAGTATGTTAATGTATAACCATGTTGGAATAAACTGTGAATGACACTTAGGTGAAGCATGAATTGCATGAGATTGATTTATTGCTTACGTGATACATGATGTTAACTGCCAAGCACTATGTGATGTTAGATCTGCATGCGAGTCATTACGAACGAAACTGATTGTATATACGTGCGTACTTTAGGTTGTGACTGATTATTTGTGAGCGTGTATTTCTTTAGCATACCGAGCAAACCAAGGTGAGTTCACACTCTATCCAAGGCATGGGATTCCCAAGGGTTGGGAATGGGTTAAAGAACCGAACGGTAACTACAAACTTGCGTATTCCCCATACAACAGGATACGTACGACCATAAGACCATCACTCTATCACTTTAAGTCCCTCATTTATCGACTTAATCGCCGAGGCCTATGGCGAGCGGGTCATTAGTTAATAGCGCTATTAGGTTTAACAAACCTCACACCGTGTCGTCCGAACGGGCGTGTACTAATGGACTATGGGCAAAGGGTCAATGCTGATAGACATTGACTTAGGGCGCCTCTTACATTTTCGTAGCAGTCGATACGCGTGGTCTAGTAACACATGGGAAGCCCCCACTAATCTTCGCAAACATGTCTGGGAGACCGCGATACGAATCAATACGATACATGGTTTACAAAACGAACATATGATTTACGAAACGAATGCTATAACTAAACAACCAACTGTGAACTCGCTCAACTTTGTTGTTGATTCGTTGCTACATGCCTTGCAGGTCGTTAGGTACTCATGGAGCTTGCACAGGGAGGCGCAGTCGTTGTGGGACATGGCAGTGTGTGCCATGCTAGAAACATTACTTTACTTCATACTTAATACTTACATTGGGTTTTACAATTATGCTTCCGCAAAACTCTTAACTACATTTTGATTTGAATCACCTTTCATATTGTGTGGTTGAATTTTACTTATGACTTGTTATGTTCAATATGATTGGTGGCTTGATCCTGGTCAGTCACGCCTCCAAGCGGTGATACTCCGCGTGTGGATTTTGGGGGTGTGACAGATTGGTATCAGAGCCATTGGTTATAGTGAACTTGGTTTTAATAAGGGAAAAAGTTTTTTGTTAAAACCAGACTATAACATGTGCAGTGCTCAACGATCCACAACGACGCTTCGCTCCACGTGCAAGACTCAACATTCTAGGTGATATGGTTTATGATTTTATTGCCTACTTGTTAGATTACATAGAACTTTGCTCATGGTATGCTTCGATAAATGTAACAACTATTGTTTGAAAACACATGTGTGCTTACTCTCTTCTGTCATCGCACTTTCGCGAACCTTTCTCACTCATGTTTCCTTTGATAGGAAGATCATGAGTGGACGCGTTAACCTAACTCAAGCCCAGTTGGCGGCTTTGATCACTGAACAAGTTACTGCAACACTTGCAGCTGCCCAGGCAGGAGGTATACCCTGCAGTCGTAACTTACTCTAGGATCTTTAGATCCTACTCTCGTAACCCAACACTTGTGCTTAATCTTGCTTATTCTTACGCACACAACAGGCCAGCATGCTCAGCCGCCTGCGTGCACGTTCAAAACTTTTATGGACTGTCGTCCTACTACTTTCAGTGGCACTGAAGGAGCCGTTGGACTCCTCCATTGGTTTGAAAAGCTCGAGTCGGTCTTCGAGATGTGTGAATGCCCCGAGGCTCGTAGGGTGAAATATGCCACTTGTACTCTCGAAGGCACTGCGCTAACTTGGTGGAACGCGCAAGTTCAGATGCTGGGGCTGGCGGCTGCTAATGCCACCCCATGGAATGATTTTAAGGAACTGATCAAGCAAGAATACTGTAACCGTGATGACATCCACAAACTAGAAGTGGAGTTCTTTAACTTGAAGATGACGGGGTCAGAGATAGAGGCGTATACGAAGCGATCTAACGAACTGGAAATTTTGTGTCCAACTATGGTGGATCCTCCCATCAAACGCATTGAGCTATACCTCAAAGGCTTAGTACCAGAGATTCAAAGTCATGTGACTTCTGCCAACCTTGCTACCATCCAGGATGTTACTCGTCTTGCTCATCGTCTCACGGACCAGGCAGTGGAACAGAACAAGCTGCCTAAGCGTATAGGTGCTACTGCTACTACCACTTCTGCCATTCTCAGTGACAACAAGCGAAAATGGGAGGGAACCTCCAGCAAGGGTTCGACTACGGTTCAGTCCCAGGCACAGCAGCGAAAGATCGATGACTACCAGAGTCCTGGTCAGCAATCTTCTGGTAGTCAAGGGCAGGGTGGATATCGAGGAAATCACCCAAAGTGCAATAGATGCAACAGACACCACAGTGGTCAGTGCAACAAGGGACGTTGTCAGAGGTGTCTCAAGATGGGTCATGAAGCCAAGGATTGCAGGAGCTCACAACCTGCGAATCAGAACCAGCAACAACAACCCACAGCTCCACGAAACCAGCAGCATCAACAGCGGGGCAACAGGGGATGCTTTCAGTGTGGTGCTGAAGGCCATTTCAAGCGGGACTGCCCCCAGTTAAATAAAAATCCGAACAACAACAATAACAACAATAATCAGGGCAATGGGAACAACAACGGGGGAAACAATGGAAACAATGGCGCCCGAGGTCAAGCGTTCGTGATTGGTCAGGGTGACGCAAGGAATGATCCTAATGTGGTGATGGGTAAGTTTCTTCTCGACGACTTTTATGTTACTGTCTTATTTGATTCAGGTGCCGATACCAGTTACGTGTCCCTAAAAGTTAGTCAAATGTTAAAGCGCACACCAACACTTTTGAACACCAAGCATGTTGTAGAGTTAGCAAATGGTAAAAGTCTAGAGGCCACACACATAGTTAAGGGTTGTAATCTTATCCTCGCTGGTCAGACTTTCTCTATCGATCTCATTCCTATAGTTCTGGGTAGTTTCGACATCGTCATTGGGATGGATTGGTTATCCCAACAGCAAGCAGAGATCCTATGCAAAGAGAAGATTGTTCGTATTCCCCGTTCTGGCAAAGAACCTCTCGAAATTCAAGGCGACAAGAGTGGTGCTGTAGTGGCCATCATCTCCTTCCTTAAGGCCCAGAAGTGTTTGCAAAAGGGCCACACTGCTATTTTAGCACTCGTTACTGACGCATCAACGAAGGAGAAGAAGATAGAGGATATTCCAGTTGTACGCGACTTTCCTCAAGTGTTTCCTGAAGATTTACCTGGGCTACCGCCTCATCGCCAGGTCGAATTCCAAATCGAGCTAGCTCCTGGAACAACACCCATAGCCCGAGCACCTTATCGCTTAGCTCCAACCGAACTGGAAGAACTGTCTAAGCAATTGCAAGAACTCTTGGATAAGGGTTTCATTCGTCCTAGCTCTTCGCCCTGGGGAGCACCAGTGTTGTTTGTGAAGAAGAAAGACGGTACCTTCCGTATGTGCATAGATTACCGCGAACTAAACAAGGTGACCGTGAAGAATCGCTATCCTCTCCCACGCATTGACGACTTGTTCGATCAGCTGCAAGGGTCGAGCTACTATTCAAAGATTGATCTGAGGTCAGGTTACCATCAACTGAGAGTCCGGGACGAGGACGTCTCCAAAACGGCATTCAGAACACGCTATGGCCATTACGAGTTTCTGGTCATGCCATTCGGGCTAACAAACGCGCCTGCAGTCTTCATGGATCTTATGAACAGAGTGTGTAAGCCTTACTTGGATAGGTTTGTGATTGTATTCATCGACGACATCCTGATCTACTCTAAGAGTCAGGAGGAACACGAGCAGCATCTACGACTCATTCTGGAACTCCTTCGAGCGGAACAGCTGTACGCCAAGTTTTCAAAATGCGACTTTTGGCTTCGTGAAGTTCACTTTCTAGGCCACGTGGTAAACAAGGATGGGATACACGTTGATCCATCCAAGGTAGACTCGATCAAGAACTGGCCTGCACCCCGTACACCAACAGAAATCCGCCAATTCTTAGGTTTGGAAGGTTACTACAGAAGGTTTATCAAGGATTTCTCTAAGATTGCGCAACCTCTTACTTCGTTAACTAAGAAGGGTGTCACCTATCATTGGGGTGATGCACAGGAAACGGCGTTTCAGCACTTAAAGGATAGACTTTGTAGCGCACCTATCCTCTCATTGCCTGAAGGCACAGATGATTTTGTAGTTTATTGCGACGCATCCATTCAGGGACTTGGATGTGTGTTGATGCAACGTGACAAGGTCATTGCTTACGCGTCACGTCAACTTAAATTCACGAAAGGAACTACACTACGCATGACTTGGAGTTGGGAGCAGTGGTTTTTGCTCTTAAGATATGGAGACATTACCTGTACGGTACCAAGTGCACCATCTACACCGATCACAGGAGTCTCGAGCATATCTTCAAGCAAAAGGAGTTGAACATGCGACAACGTCGATGGGTCGAGCTATTGAATGATTACGAATGTGCCATAAAGTACCATCCGGGCAAAGCCAATGTGGTGGCCGACGCCCTCAGTCGAAAGGATACTACACCTAGGCGTGTACGAGCGTTGCAACTCACTATTCAGTCTAGTCTTCCTTCTCAGATACGAGATGCTCAGGTAGAAGCATTGAAACCAGAAAATGTCAGGGCTGAAGCTCTACGCGGCTCTAGGCAACGGTTAGAACAAAAGGCAGACGGCGCCTACTATGTAACAGGACGCATCTGGGTCCCACTCTATGGAAACTTACGCGAGCTTGTAATGGATGAAGCACATAAATCTCGCTACTCAGTACATCCTGGTTCAGATAAGATGTACCACGATCTCAGAACTACTTATTGGTGGCCTAGCATGAAAGCTCACATAGCAACTTACGTTAGCAAGTGTTTGACTTGTGCGAGAGTCAAGACTGAATACCAGAAACCATCAGGCCTACTCCAACAACCAGAGATTCCACAATGGAAATGGGAGCAAATTTCCATGGATTTTGTTACGGGCCTGCCTAGATCTCAATGTGGGAATGATACTATTTGGGTGATCGTGGATCGACTCACAACATCTGCACACTTTTTGGCTATTAAGGAAACGGATAAGTTCTCCACTCTAGCAGACGTCTACCTTAAGGAAGTTGTCTCGAGGCACGGGGTGCCAACCTCCATTATCTTCGATCGTGATGCGCGTTTTACTTCAGAACTGTGGCAAGCGATGCACAAGTCCTTTGGCTCACGATTAGACATGAGCACAGCTTATCACCCTCAGATGGATGGGCAGTCTGAGCGCACTATTCAAACTTTAGAAGACATGCTTCGTGCATGTGTAATCGATTTCGGCAACGGCTGGGAAAAACATCTCCCGTTAGTGGAGTTCTCGTATAACAACAGTTACCACACCAGCATTCAAGCCGCTCCATTTGAGGTATTGTACGGGCGTAAATGCCGATCACCTCTTTGTTGGGCAGAGGTGGGTGATAGTCAGATCACAGGTCCAGAACTTGTAGTAGACGCAACAGAAATAATTGCTCAGATACTACAACGCATGGCGGCAGCTCGCGACCGTCAGAAAGCCTACGCAAACAAGCGCCGGAAACCACTCGAGTTCCAAGTTGGGGATCGAGTGCTACTCAAAGTCTCACCTTGGAAAGGTGTGGTTCGTTTTGGCAAACGGGGCAAGCTCAATCCGCGATATGTCGGACCGTTCGAAATCATTGAGAAAATAGGCAGGGTGGCCTACAAACTAAATCTGCCCGCAGAACTCAGTGCAGTTCACAACGTTTTTCACGTGTCAAATCTGAAGAAGTGTCTGTCAGATGAGACCCTCATAGTTCCTTTGAAGGAGCTCACTATCGACGATCAGTTGCGATTCGTCGAGGAACCAGTTGAAATCACAGACCGAGACGTTAAAGTCCTTAAGCACACCAGAATACCTCTTGTTCGAGTTCGTTGGAACTCCCGTCGTGGCCCAGAGTTTACCTGGGAACGAGAAGATCAAATGAAACTCAGATATCCCCAGTTATTCGGAAACAGTGCAACCACTACTGAGACTGAAGCTACTACAGAATTTCGGGACGAAATTCCAAATCAACGGGGGGATGATGTGACACCCCAGGAAAAACCAGTAAACTACACAACACAACTAGCTTCCTCAGTAACCACGTGCTAAATTTCGGGACGAAATTTCTTTCAAGTTGGGGATAATGTAACAACCCGAGTTTTCAAGGTCTCTGTTCGACTTAACTTAGTACTTATTTGCAAAGTGTGTTTTACATTTATTCGATGTGCAATATAAGTGTTGGGTATAGATTCATGGTGAGTATATTATGTGTGTATGTGTATATATATATATATTTTGTATTAGTAATATGAATTGTGTAATTAGTAAAACTTGGATCGGACCACTTGCTAAACACACCCCACCCGAAATATTTCCCCCCCACACGAAAACACCCACCCAACGAATATTCCCAGTTTTTGTCACCTTCACCGATTTCGTCTGTGACAACCGTCACTTTTCCGTACATTCCGTACACGAAATGAACAGTAATTTGTGCTTAAATGACTGTGCATGATCTGGTTTACCAGACAAATAAATTTCTTTATAGTGTTTAAAACTAGTAGATCTACGGATCTACAAGCGGTATTTTCAAAGGACCACGTGTCAAGAGAAAACATACTTTTAAAGACGGATCTTACATAACCAAAAGTGCTTTTGTAAACACACAAGTGTGTAGACACTTGTGTAACACAAAGTTTTGACGAAAGAACTATTTTTGTAAATGTTGACAAGAAGTTGTGGAAATTTATTTCCTTTAAAAAAACGAGACTTTCAAGTAACCAAATTGATCTATACAAAGATCCACTAAAAATAATGGAAAGATACTACATATTTTGGAAAAACCACAAGTTCATGTATTTTTGCGATTATATCTATTTTAACTAATTGAATATTGTTTATTGCTGATTGAGTAAATTGTTGATTTGGATTTTAAAAGAAAATGATACGCTAGTAAGCGTGGCCACCTCCAGTTACAGAGGAAACTCTGGCGAAATTTTTCCAGAAAATAACACTTAGAATACTTTTGTGACAAGTGTTATGAACATATTTTTGACTGGTTTTCCAAACAAACTTCGCCATGATTTTTGATCAAATGACCAAGTATTCGGAGGTGGATTTTTGTAAACAAACTTACTAAATATATATTTAGAATATATATTTATCGCTTGTGTGATTATGTGATTATTTTGTGAAATAGGTATATATTATTTTTAGAGTAAAAAATAATATGACTTAGAGATACTCGTAACGAGTAAGAATACAAAAATACGCATACAACATACAAGATACATAATTCGGGTGCAAAGTGCAAAACACGTGATACTTATATTAATTTTTGAGAAAATAATATAAGTAAGATACCTAGTTAAAAATATAAAATATTTTTAACACAAGAATATATATACAAAAGAGAGTGACTGTACTTGTGCGACGCAAGTCTAGTGACTAACGTTAAGAAAACGCGTATAGGTTACGACGTTAATTAAGCAAATCCGGTGAAGTTTACGACGCACAGGAACGCAAAGTTGTGAGTTCATGCTCCCCCTTTTCTTTTAACTGTTTTCAGTTTTATAACTCTCGGGGGTGAAATACATGTTACAAATATTATAATTTTTACAAAGAGTAAAAATACGAGAAGCACTCGTGGTGAGTGCAATATGATGAGCTTTAAGAAAAGCCTAGAAAATACTAGATCATGTGAGCATAGACTAAATACAGAAATGCCATTAATACTTAATTAGGGACGAGGGTTAGATCTAACGGGTACGGCCGAGCCCCACTCATGGTCCTTATGTGACCTCTTGAGTGCTTCGGTGTCCCAGTCGAGGGAAATCGACACAGTCGAGGTTAATCGACACAGTCGAGGGAAATCGACACAGTCAAGGGAAATTGACGCAGTCGAGGTTAATCGACACAGTCGAGGGAAAATCGACACAGTGAAAGGAGAAAATACTAAAGCTCCCTATGTCCTCACATGCCTTAATGTCCTTGCTCAAACACTCATTTAGTACGTGGTGTACACAAGAAAACGTGATTTATACAATAAATACTTGATTTGTAAAGGTTACAAACTATGTTTTCATACAAGATATACAAGACGCATGAACTCGCTCAACTTTATGTTGATGTTTTCCAAAATTACATGTATTTCAGGTGACAGGATGGATCTTGGGCGCAAGTGTCATAACTAGAAGTAGACTACAAGTTTAGATGTCATCCACTTTTGTTGAATTGTAACCTTGTCAAAGGTCGTGTTTTGAAAACTTAAATAACAAGTGTTTGTAATACTCAAATTTTCATGAACGGATGAACATCGTTTTGATCATGTAGTTGTTTATTACGATTGAATGCAATGATAACAAGCTAGTCACACATCATACGCTTCCGCAAAAGACAGGGTGTGACAGTTTGGTATCAGAGCTTCGATTGTAGTGAACTAGGATTCTTTGTCGAGTCTAGACTACAATCACTAGAGTTCTCTCACAAAAACATTTTACAAAAAGGTTTTCATTGCATTCACGAAAGCACCAAGATCCACAAGTCAGACACTTTTCAAAAAGTGACAAGGCAAGGACATTAGTGAGGAATGCCTTTAAAATAAGGTGCCAAACAAAGCATAGTCTACACGAGTTAGACTTGCCAAAAACAAAATGACCCCCCAAAAAACGAGAGTTATACGTGATATAATGCATTAAAATGCTTGATTATGCTAAGTAGCATATATGTTATTGATATACATACATACAAATAAGTGTACGGAATGATTATTGACGTGAATAAGATACCTTTGACTCCGACTCCTATTACTGTACGTGACTCGCATGATGAAGCTACCGACCTCGCGTCCTTTGCAAAGCTCATGGCTGGGAGTGATTACCAAACAAGATGCTGAGCTTGCTTCCGTAGGAGATGGCTGCTCTTCTCTCTCGATCGTGAAGATGCCTAACTACGGTGATGATGACGAGGCAGAGGCGGCAACCTTGAATGAATTCTCAATCAACGGGACAAGATCCCTGCAGCTTATGTGAAGCAAGATTGACGACGCACTTAACCAGAAAAGGAAGATGAAGTATTCATCTTGAAGGTGCCCCTCCAACTACTAGGAATTCTCTCTATTACTATTCCATCTAATCATCGTGCCTATACGCGCGTAACGATAACGAATGTTAGCGCGTGGACCATCGCAAAGGTCCTTTCCATGACAAGAGGTATAAGGACAGTAGTGTCCCCTCCTTGATTGATCATCTGCTTGGACGAGAGAAAATTTGGGGTAACTGTGCAAGATAATTTATTATTACGGGGGCCCACGTAATAACGACTTGTAGTGCACAGAAATCCTGGTGGACTCTGTGGGTCAAGCTAATGAAAACCATACAAAATTTATCTATAGGTGTCCTCACCTTCATCTGGTAGAACAACACATAGATCAGTGCTTTAGCACGTTAGAAAGTAGGAAGCCTGTCTTAGCCTACTTCGTGACTGACACTTCTACCTGCATACGAGACGTTTGTGAAGACGATGTTTAAGCAAGAAAGGTGGTATGACATTCAGAATCAGTGACGATACACTCCCTATCACCTCTACACAAACAACCCCATCAAGGGGAGAGATACGCACCACTAAAGCTAAAGACCTAAGAAAACCAATGTAGCAGGAAATAACTGAAACTTGAATGACCAAGGCGATGTAGCCTCGAGTTCATTTCAAACAATAAGCCAAGTTGGCAAGCCTATGTGAAGGCTCAATAACTGTTTCCTCGCTTATACATTGATTATATATACATGTGAAATTGGGTGATTACATAATGGCTTATGGTGCTATGTATCTCATAGACAATTGAAATGGTGTCTAACCTACTTCGTACCATTTCGGCAGAAGAGAATGCCGCCCAGGCGAGACACAAACACCAGTACGCTGCCAAGAACAGAAGCCGAGCTGCAAGAATGCATCTCACAGGCAATTGCGCGACATGAAGCCCTCCGCTCTAAGCACAGCGATGGCACTACTGGAAATAACCCTCCAACTAGCTGCACCTTTAAGCAGTTCCTGGACTGCAAACCATTAAATTTTGATGGCACAGGAGGTGCCGTTGCATTTGTTCGTTGGGCAGAAAAGACTGACTCCATTCTAAGAATGAGTAACTGTTCACCCCCAACAGAGTGTTACCTATATCTCCGGGTTATTCCTAGATGGCGCACTCTCCTGGTGGAACCTTCAGGTTCAGACCCTTGGTGCAGATGCTGCTTATGCACTGAGCTGGGACGAGCTCAAGGAAATGATGAAAAGAAATACTGTTCTAGGGCTGAAATCCAGAAGATTGAGGTGGAGTTCTGGAACTTGAAAATGGATGGACCGAAGATTCCTGAATACGTCCAACGATTTCACGACTTGTCTAGGGTCGTCCCCTACTTAGTCAAACCAGAATTCAAAAGGGTTGAACGATTCATTTGGGGACTTGCACCTCAGATCAGGAGCATGGTTACTACCTCAAAGCCCTCAACCATTGCAGAGGCTATCGATATGAGTGTCACCCTTACTGAAGAAGCTCTACGTGCGGGAAAATTTTCAGAATCCGAGGATAACAAGAAAGAGACTCATGTGGAGTCATCAGGCAATAAGAAGAGGAAGTCTTCGAATCTAAAAAAATGAGCACCCAAGTCAACTATGGAAGCTCTAAAACAGGCAAAAGAAAGCAAGTGAACCCACCGCCTGGAAGGAAAACTGATGGAGCCACTAATAAGGCTGGTGGTAAAATATACTCGGGAACTAAGCCGAGATGCGGGGAATGCACTTTTCACCATGAAGGTCGATGTCTAAGGCCTACATGCGGAAAGTGTGGAAAAGAAGGGCACAGCAAGGAT
>JARYGA010036196.1:0-39144 GCA_030545235.1 Helianthus tuberosus
CTTTGATTCATCAAGATCATGACAAATAAGTCTATGGGATGATTCTAGATCATCCCAAGTGTCCCTAGGCCCTTCTAAACCATCAAACAAGCCCATAGAATCGAAAACAAGCTCCATAAGTCGGTTAAACTTGCTGAAACAGGCAGTTGTCCACATTTTCTGATGCTGGCAGTCCCAGGCGGCCCGCGTAAGGTTCTGGGCAAGCCTTACGCGCCCCGTGTGAAGCCCAGACTCAGGTTACAAGTTTCCAAACTTTGCACTTTAGGTCCCTGGTCCTTGTAAACGTGGTTTTAACTTTATTTCTTGCATTTTTGACCCTCCAAATTGACTTTTAAGGGCTTCAAGACATAACCAAACTTTGTTAAGACCTCGGTTAAATTTTGATTACCCGAAAAGCCTTTAATTTCAATGTTGATGCTTTTAACCCCTCGTATACGAATATTGTCATAACTTTCTCATACTTTAACGAAACCTTGTGAAATTTTTATCACTTATTCTCGTGAGTATAATTAATCATTACAAAGCTTCGGGTTTGCTAAAAGGTCACTCAGAGGTATACTTTAAACATGTTGACACATTTAACCCCTGTAGTTTGTAATTCCTCACTTTCTTTCACAATTAGCTTCGTTTGATCCATGATTTATTCGTTTAAGGGTATAAACATCATGTGGGGCTATTGTGAAGTATATTTATTCATTGTTGACACTTTGAACCCTTATATTCACATAGTTTCTTTGTTTGTCAACTTTAGTCCCTCTAAAGTAATCTTTTACACGCTTAAAGCTCATGACACGTGTCGATACATTATTGGACATAAACTTACGAGGTGTTACAAGGGATCTATAGGATCTAACCCTGGGTAGGCTCCTAAGTTCGGCATGGGTATGTCTTCATGTATCGGGTAACGTTGCACGTAGTCCCTATTGTCATCCCACCACGGGTCATAATTTGGGTTTAAGGGGTTAGGTGCTGGTACCCTAGGTATCTCCTCCGGGTTAAAATCATGCATTTCTACTTGATTTTCAGGGGTTTCTATCTCCATCGGTTGGTCAGGAATTGGTGGTTGTGGCTGGGGTGCTATCATTTGTTCCAGGTTAGGGTCAGCTGCAGTGGTTGCTAGGATGTGGATGTTGGCTATACCCCTATTAATCATTTCCTGGGCATAGGCATCGGTTTCACTTTTGGCTGCTGCTAGTGCTCTCTGGTCTTGTAACTTTTTCATACGCTTTCTACGCTCATGTGCTCCCCTACTGAACCATCCCCTCTTTTTCTGAGGAAATGGCTCTTCAGATTGAGCCTTAAATACGAATATTCATTCTTCCGTATCAGCAGAGTACCCCGAAAGGGCAGGCTGAGAAGAGGCACCTTCGCTTCTAGGCGAACCAGACAATTGACGGTACGCGTCAGATGGTCCTTGGTCGCTTATACTGTAAACTAACAAATAGTCAAATAACACATAACAAGAAGATACAATTATGCACATATTCCCGTAATTTATTTCCTAACAATTTGAATTTTGGTGTCAGCAGAACACTTATGTGGCTGAATCAGTGGCTTAGCTCTGATACCACCTTCTGTCGCAACCCCTGATCCCCATTTCCCCCGGGAACGGGCGGCCGCGAGCCAGTTTCGGTGGTATCTGGTATTGTCTAATTTTGGCAACGGAATTTTCATCAGGACCGTAGTTAGGAAATATTTTATCAGAGTAAAATACCAGATTTTCATAATATTAAACTCATGGGATAAACCCAATTTTCAGTACACACAATTTCATAGGAATAAATCCTATTTTATTTAATAAAAACATCTATTTCTTTTTAGGTAACTTTATTGCCACTTTTCCAAACCTTCAGTGCTGTCCAGCTGGCTTTTATTTGGCTTTCACATTTTGTTACCTGAAACGCGTTTAAAAATATTTTGTCAGTGGGAAATACTGGTGAGTGAATCCCAGTTCAATCAAGATTTAATAAAATCCATTGTACAGTATTGAGGGCGGTCTCCCAATTACATTTGTTTCCAAGTCATACCAATTACCACCCACGGTACTGTCAAACCCGACTTGTGGAAAAGTTACTCCTCGCAAGGCAGTAACTAATTTTGTATACAAAACCCCAACATACCGACGATAATTGTATCCTTACAAATACTCAATCACTGTTTAATATATAATTAATTGTGTGAGGTTTTGTAAAAACAATTTGCAAAAATGAGATTACTCACATTGTTGTCTTAGATTATCTTTTAGGGTTTCCTGGTGACAATCTATAATTTACACAATCGCACACGTGTTAGTATAATAACCCATTTTAACATTAGTAATACCCTCCCCGAGACGGCATTCCAACGACTACGTCGGGCAGAACCACGACAGCCGTTACGAAACCCTAGATCAATCGGGCAGAGTATCTAATATGTATCCAGGGATTATGATACTTACAACGGAGCAGAACTTCGCTATTTAGGGGGGTATTATACCCGAGTATTATGCCTATACTTCAGAATTTAGAGAAAGAAAATGTTTCTGAGCGATTTTCGACTGAAGGCCAATGCCCTCTACTTATAGGGCCTCATTTCGGGTTTTACGCGGCCCGTGTAAAACGTAGCAAGAGGCTACGCGGCCCGCCTAGTAGGTGGCTAGGGCTGTAGCTGATCGGGGTCATGCACATAGGGTCGACGGGTGTTGGGCCACGTGGCAGCACCAGGTTGTGCCACATTTTCGATCTCTCGTGGCCCGCGTAAGATCCCTAAGGGGTCTACGCGCCCCGCGTTAAAACCAAAAATTAGATTTTTAATAATTTTTAATAATATAAAATGTATTCGGGGTATGTTTTCACGTATGGGGTGTTTTTAGGGACATATTGGGATATTTTAAATATTTTTAGGGTGTCGGGAAATTTATGAGGGTGTCGGTTTTCTTTAGGGTTGTTATAATTATAAGGTGTAATTTGCTAATTAAGTTATGTAAATAATATATACCAATTTTCCCCTTACTTGTAACAAGGTATAACATGAAATAAAACATGATTTAACTGACAAAAAAGTGTGATGTATAAGTATGTAACATGTTTGCAAGTAACAAGTATATGTAACATATTGGATGATTAATCGTTGTGTAATAAAAGCATATTATAAGGGGTTTTTAAGTATCAATAATATAAGGACAAGTATGGACATGTATTGTTAAGTATATTTATCGTAAATAAGTATCGTATGCGTACGTATTTGCAAGTTTGGCATGTTTTCACATGAATTACGAATAAGGATTCGATGTATAATGAATTCAACGTATAAGCATATATGAATGAATAAAGTATAAGTTGTAAGAGGTAATTGAATTTTATTATGATCCAAGTCTCGGGATTTACAAAGATACAACGAAAAGACAAAATACAAGAATATAAGATTTCCAAAAATAGAAATACGAACATTGCTTTATAATTATGGAAAGTACGCAAAAGCAGGGCGTTACAGGGTTAAAGCAGGGGGGCCTATTTCTATACGCCCTCCAATGTTGGTGCGTAATCTCAAAGTCATCAACAATATTCGGAGGTATAAATTATGATACTTTACTTTGGTAAATGTTGCGTTATATTAGTAGTTTTTGTTAGGAAATTGGTAACTTTCGGATCGATTACGAATTGTTTTTCAAGAAAAAAACTTGCTGAATACACAGTCTATATGAAACGTATCAGTTCAGCCAGTTTTCGAGCAAGGTTCCATGTGAAATTTATATTTTTCGAACACTGTACATAGAATACAGACTGATTCGGTCAAGTTTGAGTGTGTTTTTTTGTGAAATTTGGAGAATTTTTCACTGAGTTTCGGATCATTCTGGATTGATACAGATTGTTTATGACTGCAATCTAAACAAAACTTATGTTTTAAGTGAATCGTTTCAGATCTGAGTAAAATTTGCTGCATCATTATTTCGCTATTGTATTGAATTTCAATTCAAGTTTATACATTTCAGATCATTTACGGACTCTTAAAGAATTAAACTTGCTGAAAAGAAATCCACGAAAATAGAAACATCAGCAGCTTCTAGCATCATGAATTGAAATGTATCAATCGTATGTATAGATCATGTCCATATGGGTGTTGCATGACAAGAATAAAGTCTGATTTCGGATCATGTTTGAGGTCGAAGTGTCAAATTTGATTCGCTAGTTGCATATTGAATGATCTGATTTGCAAGTTTTATGGAATCTTTAACTCATATGCTAATTTGGGTTTTGATATATTTTTATCGTAGGAATTTGTTTCGGGGTTGTTCCAAACCCTGTCATTTTTAAGAAGCCTTGAAGACTATCTCGGTTCAAGGGGAAAGCAACCCATGGACGATGATGATGACATTTTTGATATCGATGAAGACGACGACGACATGATGTAGTTTTTCATGTTTTATAAAATTTTAGGATGTTTTTTTCCGAATTAAACAACTAACTTTTAAGTAATGAATGTTAGTATATACAAACATATAATTATTGTGTTTATATGTTTTTGAAAACGTGAAATCAGCAGGTTTTGTATATTCGCGGGAAATATTGTAAAAGCATAAAAAATATTGAAAAAAAGACTTTTAATAGCGATATGTCGCTGCTAAGACTCATCGACGAAGCTCATTAGCAACATCTTATTACCGACGAAGTGTCGCTGACCAATAGCAGCGACACAGACCAATAGCAGCGACATGTTGTCAATAGCGTCCCATCAATAGAGGTGTTACAATAGCGACGATTTGTCGCCGCTATTACCAATAGCGGCGACGATCTGGATCATTAGAGGCGACAACCGTCACCTCTATTGCCCCATTTTCTTGTACTGCATGTTCAGAGTGTATAAATAATTTGTAAAAACTGAAACAATATTGGTTTTTGTGGTTACAAAATTTAAGAAATAACAATTTGTTTACAGTAATCAGGTGATGATTTGAACAGTATTGTGTCACTAATTGCAACCTAAACGTAGATTATGATGGACGGTTTTTGTTTGATGTATGTCCTGTCCAACCTGATCCTATTTCGCACTGGTACCAGATTTATTCGTCGGTACTCTTGTTGTCATAATAATTGCAACCTGGACAAACTCTTACATATATCTTTTTTTACTGAAATCAACAAATAAATATTCATTACCACAATCAGGCCAACAATAGATTAGCCCAAGCCAAGTACATTATCGGACAAAAACACGACCAACACACCAAAAAAAACTTAAACTTGCATACAAAGCAAATCCAAATTGCACCATCGTTCCCATGTCAGCACTTGCTTTTAACCCATAAGAACCCGAGCATCTTTATCTCCTCCTTGATCCAGCCAAGACTCGCTTGTTTTCTATTGAAAACCATGTCGTTTCTCCTTTTCCAAATACACCATATAGCCGTTTGAATTAGCGTCTATATTAATTTCTTCCATTTTTGCAAACCCCGGACTTGTTTATCTAAATTAGCCAAATCTTTCTCGTCAAAAGCATATAGAGAGGGCAGTTTACAAGTGGTTCGGAGACTCATCCTCCTCCCCAATAACCCCTAAATGGCCAATTCTTATCAATAACCCCTTCATAGTTGGTAATCAATCTATGGCTAGTCTCCACGCTAGGAAATTCACCTTAATGGGAGCCCAATTGTTCCCGTGAAACCCAAGCCCCCGATCCATGGACCTAGCAGCCTGCAAATGATACCAGACGGCTCCAACATCCACTTCCACCAATCCTCTCCCACCCCGACCATTGCCGATGATAAGACTTCCAATAATTAGTCAATCTCCTCAAGTTCTTGCTTGGAACTAGGCTGCCTATTCTACTGAAACATCTGTGACCTTAATTTGATCCTCCATAGCCACTACCTTTCTACACTCAAGATTAAACATGTTGGGAAACTTGCTGGACAGGTGTACATCAAGTTACAAATACTCTTTCCAAAAAACCCCTCTCCTGACCCAAGACACCTCGAAACATACGACTTAAATCAATTCCGATACATTCCAAATACCTTTGCTATACAACCAATTTTCTTCCACGGACCAGAAATTAACAATTTTAGTGGGATAAAACTCCAAGACCGGAACTGTGATGAATGCTCCAAATGACCTTTCTCCACAAACTATATTTCATCCACCTTGAAACGCCACCACCATTTAACCATCATCACTATATTAGCCTCCCATTGTTGGTTTAATCGAGTCGTTCACGGGTCATGATCCCGGGTCAGCGGTAACGGGTCAATTTCCCGATTTAATTCAGTAGTTTGAATGGGTCAGTTGGGTCTAGATTTTCTTTATTCACAAGCTAACAAGGAAAAGTGGATGTTGAGGTTGACCAAGTTTTGCGGAAAAGACCGATTCATTTGGATGGTTACGTACGTGGGTCATGGTGCATGTGTTTAATTGTTTTAGTTTGGTTATAAATTGTTTATTTTCTCTGTTATGTACCCTTTTCACAATATTGAATAGAGAGTTTATTTCTTCTATTTTTGCTCATGTGAGATTCCGTATACATATTGAGTTTTGTTTTGGGGCCTGAACCAACATTTGGTATCAGAGCCTAGAGCTCATAGAAGGCGGTTTTGAAGATCGGAGGAAGCCTCCACCACCGGCGGGTGTGTCGATCGGTGGAGGGCAGGCGTGAAAGAAGTGTTTGGGACAACAGGTGGCTGTTCGGGACTGTGTTGCAGCGTTAGACGGAAACATAAAGGTGTTTCGGTTCGACCGTCGTTTCGGGAAGAGCTGGTATGACAGCGGGGTGACAGACATCAGTTTTCGGGGATGTTTCAGGACTGATTAACAGCAGAAGACGGAGACGTTATGGTGTTTTTGATAGGCCATTGCTGTGGTGGACGTACCGGTTGAGATGACGGGGCTGACCGTGATGAACATCGGTGTTCGTAGCTGTTAGCGGTGATGAAAGAAAGATGATTCAGGGCTGTTCGGTTATTAGTTGCGGGTTTGACCCACTGGCATATATCCGGTGACAACAACAGGATTTGCAGGGCCTTGATCGGCTTGGTTCGTGATAAGAGGAGACCGGCGTAGTGCGTGAAAAGCGGTCATAATGGATCCGTCAAAGTAGGTGGCTTTGGATTCGTCTCGTTTCGTTTCGTTTCGTTTGGCAAGGTGAGAAAACGGAAGAAGCGGGTAGTTTTTTTTCTTTGTCGGTGGAGAGGCCTCTTGAAACATGTATGATCGGAAAAGGTGAAGACCGGGGAGAGGTCGTTGATCCGTGATAAGTCGTGATGTTAGTGAACGGTTCCAACGGGATGCCATGTGAGATGTTACAAGTGTAGAGAGTTTCTTTGTTCGGGTTGAATCGTAAAGACTTTGGACGTGACCGAGGTTGAGGTCGGGTATCCGATAGAAGTCGAGATGATTCGAGAGACGAGACGGTGATTCGGGTGTCGTGAATGAGTGACGTGAACAAGCCGATTAAGGGGGTGATTGTTGGTTTAATTGGGTAGTTCACGGGTCATGATCCCGGGTCAGCGGTAACGGGTCAAGACCCAAATTTAATTCAGTAGTTTGAATGGGTCAGTTGGGTCCAGGTTTTCTTTATTCACAAACTAACAAGGAAAAGTGGATGTTGAGGTTGACCAAGTTTTGCGGAAAAGACTAATTCATTTGGATGGTTACGTACGTGGGTCATGGTACATGTGTTTAATTGTTTTAGTTTGGTTATAAATTGTTTATTTTCTTTGTTATGTACCCTTTTTCACAATATTGAATAGAGAGTTTATTTCTTCTATTTTTGCTCCTGTGAGATTCCATATACATATTGAGTTTTGTTTTGGGGCCTGAACCAACACCCATAACAAACCAATATCTAAACCACCATAACTCCTTGGTAGACATAATATTTTCCCCTGCCACTCACTTTATCCTAGATTATTTTGGAGATGATCCCCATATAAACTCTCTATGAAGATGCTCTAGCTGATTTATAAATTGAAGGGGAGCCTTATACAATGAAAAGAAATATGTAGGAAGAGCATTCATAACTGACTTGAGAAGTGTGATTCTACCACTAAATGATAAGGTACTAGCCTTCCATACCAATAACCTTTCCTTGATCGAACACATCAACTATCGGCTTCCAGTTTTTAACCATATTCATATCCCCCCTATAAACCCAAATACTTAAACTGGAAAGACCCCACCTTGCATCTCAAAATATTTCCCATGGATTATAATTGACCATCATCCACTCCAACACCATACAAACTACTTTTCTTTATATATACCCGAAGACCCAATGGAAGATAAAAACATCAAAGCAATTTGTTTAGGTTGGGGGGATTTTGAACCGACCATTCTCCAACAAAACACCACATTCAGAAATTAGTTTCTGAATAACTGTCTTTAGTCGATTCACCAACACCTTCGAGATCACCTTACTTATACAATCAATGAGACTAATCGGACTATAATCTGAATGCTCACCCAGATCCTTACATTCCTTATTTAGAACCAATAATGAGGATGTGCAACTGTGGCTAATTGATTCCTTATAAAAAAAATTCCTCAAGCAACTTCACAAAATCTTGATGTATTATTCCCAACACCATTTTATGAATAAAAAATTAATACCATCCGGCTCGGGGACCTATCACCCTTGCATTCCCATACCATGATCTTGATTTCCAAAGTAGAGGGAAACCAATAAATTTGCAGCCATGTGTGGGCACACTAAGGTTGGCCTAGAAACCACTGGTTCGTTAAATGTGTCAGCAAAGAATGTACATATAGAATCCTTAATTATTAATGGGGGAGAGTAACCCTGTGACAATCCGAGATTTCAAGGTCTTTTCCATACACATCGCTGATTCCATAATCCTGTTTTACAATTTAATTCATGTGGGGCCGAGTATAGTTATGTGAATGATTAACAGTTTATATGTTATGTGTTATGTTTGGTGGTTGCATGTGTGGTGTTTAATATAACTAAATACAGTTAATTAAGATTTAATATAAAGTTCTTAGCTATCTTTAGCCTCGATGAAAAACCAGTATTTCGCCACCAACACCCTTGAAGAAACATGGTCTTTCAACAAGGGGTCTTTCGCCGCTAAGGGGGCTTCAGCCCAGGATAGTTCACGGCCCACATCCCAGTTGTTTGTATAACCTCTTTAAAACTGTTACGTAAAACACATAAAAACCATAGAGTCCTTTTCCCCATTCTCTGTGCGACGGCAACCAGAGGATCTCGGAGCTTTCAATCTCGTTTGGCTAAACACCTTCGTGTCACGGTCGGTAAGTCCTTGATTGAATGATTGGTGTTCCTTGGTGATAATTGTCTAGTGTTAAAAACTGATGTTGTAAATCTGAGATTGTGATTGCTTGAATAAAGATTCGTGTTTAGACTTGTGTGTTCTTAGGATTATGGGTTGCAACGATTGGGATACGGTGATCGCTTTGTTGTAATGGTTTGGTATGAGTATGAGGAGTAATTCATGATATGATAGTGTCTTGGCCTTGTGAACATAATACTCCATTGATAACCGGCTGTATGAGTGTTTGATTAGAATTATATGTGTAATGATAACCAATGGGTATGTAGTAACAGATGGTCTAGGGTTGCATGCAATGATTGTGTTAAAGATCCGATTAGGAGGGTTAGGGACATTGATTGATTAGGTTAATCGTTGATGAATGTGACTATTTATGACTAAAATTATGGATTGATCTGGTAAACCATAATATGTAAATGTTAAGGGTGATGTTTGATGAATCTCATGATATTTCGTAAACCCTTGTCTCGACGAAACATGGGGTTATTCTTCGACTAGACCTCGATGAAACATAATGGTCTTTCGTCACATCTCACCTTAACGAAACAAGGTGATCTTTCGTCGGACGGTTCTTTCGTCGAAGGGAAAAAACAGATTGGGCTTGGGTAGATAGCCCAGTTAACTGTTATGTCATCTTGCATGTTATACGTGGGGTGTGAATCCGTATGTGAGCTGAATATACCATGTGTTGTAAGATGCTACTTGTGATAAAATGCAATCTCTGATTCATGTGACTTATTTGTTAAATCTTGGAACTGATTGTTATTGGTACCCACGGTAGGGGGGTTGACCAACTAGACGGGTAATTAAAACATACCGAGCAAATCCAAGGTGAGTTCACTACTCTTGAGAATGCATCCCGGTGGTTGGGACAGTCAGTGGGTATCCCGGGGAGGGATAAGTCTTTTGGGTAAAAACTAGAATGTTGGATAATACTCTCACCCTATCACTCTTAAGTCCCATATTTTTGTTACCGGAGAGGTAACGGGGTATTAGTTGGTAGCGCTACTTAGGTTTGGCACCCTCACCCCGTACCGGAGAGGACGTGTGTGAACTAATGACCCAGTCATGCCCAGTGCTTTGATAGGAGCACTGGGGAACGGGCAAAACATACATCAGGAGCCTCCTTGTGCAGTATCGAGATATTATCAACATTACTTACGGATTTGTTAACAAACTGGATTAAACACTTGGTAATTAACGTTTTCGTAAAACTGTGAACTCACTAGCGTTGTCTGATACACTTGTTGCATGCTCGCAGGTTGTTAGGTGCAATGGATGAGGAACTTGCTATCTGGATGGCTGGAGCGGTCATGGTCATGTTGCTGGGGATTGCTTGAATGTTATTAAAACACTCTCACATTTGGTTTTGGAATACCTTAACAATATTTTGTCATTTGCTTCCGCTGAATCTGATAACTCTTGTTTGACATTTATGGTTGTTTAATTTAATAAACATAAACTTGATGTTGATTTACTATTAGTTCAATGTGATTGGTGGCTGGATCCTGGTACGTCACACACCTAGCGGGTTTTCCGCATGTGGTATTTTGGGGGTGTGACAGTTTGGTATCAGAGCCACTGGTTATAGTGAACTAGGTTTTAAAAACGTATTTATAAAACCAGACTATAACCGAACAGTTCCGAAAGCGACCATGACACTCAGCTCCAGATTTCAAGGTTCGTCTCTCGTTTACTTATTGCCGAGTATATCCAGTATACAGTTATGTACAATGTTGCATGCGATTGCACACACTTAGCATTTCAGACTGAATTCATGTGTATTTTCCTGAGTTATCTGATTGATAGAGTCACAAGGCGATATCCCGTTAGATCTTCGCGGTTTATGTTTGTGGTGTTCTGTCTTGTTGTGAGAATTTGAGGAAACTTTTAGCATGAGTTGGGAGGAGCTGAGATAAACATGCAAATCACATTCCTATTATGGGTGCACACATAATAGTAATGTGGGGTGCATGTGAGTCCCAGTGAGACTTAACGAGTGTAAAAGGGGTTCTGTTTTATTGCTTGTTGTAAACTTGGTAGTCTGTAGAAGTCATCGTGAGGTTTGACTCCTACCTTATCTCGACTCTTAACCCTTCTCCTCTTCTTATATAGAATCATGAGCGGACGAGGTCACGGAAGTGGACACATTGCTATGACCCAGGCAGAATTGACTGACCTGATCAACACCCGTGTGGCTGAGGCTTTGGCAGCCTATCAAGCTGGTACGATATGTGCCAATTGCCCTTTATTCTTGTGTCGCGTACACAACTCTTACCCGTGTGTTGTATTTTCTTTCGTCCTTAGGGCATCATGCGAATCAGAATCAAAACAATCCACCTGCTTGTACGTTCAAGACGTTCATGGATTGTAAGCCACAGACCTTCAGTGGGACTAAAGGGGTTGTGGGACTACTGCGTTGGTTTGAGAAGGCGGAATCGGTGTTTGCGATGTGTAACTGTCCTGCTGGGGACAGGGTGAAGTATGCTACAGGCACACTCGAGGATGGTGCCCTGACATGGTGGAATGCCCAGGTCCAGATGTTAGGTATAGAAACGGCTAATGCGACCACTTGGGATGATTTTAAGGAGTTGATGAGGGAGGAGTACTGTCCTCGTGATGAGGTGTAGAAACTGGAAAACGAGTATTATGATCTGAAGATGGTGGGGTCTGAGATCGAGGCTTACACGAAACGGTCGCATGGGTTAGCTAATATGTGCCCGAATTTATCACGACCTCCACATCGAAGAATCGAGCTGTACATCAAGGGATTAGCGCCGCAGATTAAGGGCTTGGTTACTGCAGCCATGGTTGTAAAACAAGGTCTCCAAGGCCGAGTACTCCCCGAGTAGTCGCTACAAGTTAGGCTGCCGAGGCGACTTTCTTCAACTCCGACTAATTACTCGGAATCGATCAAATGCAGTCAACATTGGCCAAAATCGGATCTAGTAGGTCAACTCGGGCCGAGTTTGGATTAAAATAAAATATAACATAATTTCTATGCCTATCATATTAAAGAATGAATATCAATTTCACATATTTTGTTATAAATATTTGTAAATTTATGTTATTTGACATATATTTAATTTCCGAAAACTAATTTCTTTATAATTTGGCATCTCCGAGTACTCCCCGTGTACTCTCCGGCTAGGCCGAGTACTCTCAACTCCCCGGTCGATCGACTAGGGAGCGCCTAGCGACTTTTACAACCATGACTGCAGCGAACCTCAACAACTTAGCTCAGATCATCCGCTTGGCTCACAAGATCACAGATCAGGAGGTGGAGCGTGGCTCGCTACCACCGCGTGTTTCTGTCATTACTGCTGCTACAACCACAGCTATTACGCCCGTTACTGATAACAAGCGGAAATGGAATGATGTAGATAAGGTGGCAAACTCGAATCAGTCACAGAAGCGGCCAGACAATAGCAACAATCGCAGTTTCAGTAAGTCGTCCTCCGTTAATCAAAGCCAGGGCAACAGTTCGGGTCAGGGTTCTTATGCGGGGAAACAACCAAAGTGCAATAAGTGCAACTATCACCATCGGGGGCCGTGTACCCGAGTATGTCACAAGTGCAACAAAGTGGGGCATATGGCTAGGGATTGTAAGGTATCACTTCCGAACCAGCAGCAGCACACCCCGCAACAGCAACAGCCACAGCAGCAGGAAAGGCAACAACCCCAGCAAAACCTTGGAAATCGTAAGGGATGCTTTCAATGTGGAGCCGAGGGTCACATCAGGCGAGGCTGCCCTTAACTAAATCAGAATGCTGGTGGCAACAATAATGGGAACAATAACAATGGAAACAACAACAATAAGCAATGGTGGAAATGGTGCGCACAGGAGGGTGTTCACTATTGGAGCTGGGGAAGCCAGAAACGATGGCAACGTGGTGACTGGTATGTTCTCCATAAACAACATATTTGCTTCTGTTTTATTCGAATCTGGTGCCGATTGGAGTTATATGTCTTTGGGGTTCAGTCGTCAGTTAGGGTTGACTCCCACACCTCTTGTAAATAAGCATGTTGTAGAATTGGCTGATGGTAAATCGAATGAAGCTTCTCATGTCCTTTTTGGTTGTAAACTTGATCTCATGGGTCAAGTGTTCGACATTGACCTACTCCCCGTTACTCTTGGAAGTTTTGATGTGGTCGTTGGCATGGATTGGTTGTCTAAACATCAAGCGGAAATTCTCTGTAAAGAGAAAATCGTGCGTATCCCTCTCCCCAGTGGGGAATCTTTGCTGGTACAGGGTCATTGTAGTGGTGCCATGGTCGGCATCATCTCAGTCATGAAAGCCCAGAAGTGTCTACAAAAGGGCTACCCTGCTATTCTAGCTCTTGTCACTGATTCTCAACCTGAAGAAAGGAAGATCGAGGACCTTCAAGTTGTTCATGAGTTTTCTGACGTGTTTCCTAAAGAGTTACCTGGTTTACCTCCGCATCGCCAGGTGGAATTTCAGATTGACCTTATGCCAGAAGCAGCTCCGATTGCTCGTGCTCCTTACCGTCTTGCACCATGAGAGTTGCAAGAGCTGTCAAACCAACTTCAAGAACTGTTGGATAGAGGTTTTATCCGACCTAGTTCTTCTCCTTGGGGAGCCCCGGTTTTGTTTGTGAAGAAGAAAGATGGGTCCTTTCGTATGTGTATAGATTATCGAGAACTCAACAAGGTAACAGTCAAGAACCGCTCTCCTTTACCGCATATCGATGACATGTTTGACCAGTTGCAGGGGTCAAGTTTCTACTCAAAGATCGATTTAAGATCAGGCTATCATCAGATGAGAGTTCGAGAGGAAGATGTTCCTAAAATGGCTTTTCAAACGCAGTATGGGCATTATGAGTTTCTGGTTATGCCGTTTGGGTTGACCAACGCACCAGCGGTCTTCATGGATCTCATGAACCGTGTGTGCAAGCCGTATATTGACGATTTCGTTATAGTGTTCATCGACGACTTTTTGATCTACTCAAAGAGCAAGGAGGACCACGAGCAACACTTGCGTCTTATTTTGGAACTCCTGAGGAAGGAGCAACTCTACGCGAAGTTTTCTAAGTGTGACTTCTGGATACGAGAAGTGCACTTCCTTGGTCACATTGTGAATGAATCGGGAATACACGTGGATCATGCTAAGATTGATGCTATCAGAAATTGGGCGGCACCAAAGAATCATTCGGAGGTGCGATAATTTCTTGGTCTCGCTGGGTATTATCGAAGATTTATCAAGGATTTCTCGAAGATCGCTCAACCTCTTACCTCATTGACACAGAAAGGCGTTATGTATTCTTGGGGAAACAAGCAGGAGGATGCTTTCCAACTTTTGAAACAGAAACTCTGCAGTGCACCGATCTTGTCTTTACCAAAAGGTACCGAGGATTTTGTAGTATATTTTGATGCCTCTATTCAGGGTCTCGGTTGCGTGTTGATGCAACGCGAGAAAGTGATAGCCTATGCCTCTCGACAGTTGAAGGTTCACGAGAAGAATTACACAACTCACGATTGGAGCTGGGAGCTGTGATTTTTGCGTTGAAAATCTGGAGGCATTATCTGTACGGTACCAAATGCACTATCAACACTGATCACAGGAGCCTTCAGCATATTTTCGACCAGAAGGAATTGAATATGCGACAGCGTCGCTGGGTAGAACTATTGAATGACTACGATTGTGCCATCAAGTATCATCCGGGCAAAGCAAACGTTGTTGCTGATGCCCTTAGTCGAAAGGAAGCGAAACCTAAGCGTGTGCGAGCCTTACAGCTCACTATTCACTCAAATCTTCCTGATCAGATCTGTTCGACTCAGACTGAAGCATTGAAGGAAGAAAACATTGAAGCTGGGTATTTACGAGGCATGGAGAAACGGCTTGAGAAGAGATCAGATGGCATTTATTATTTTATGGAGCGGATATGGATTCCGTTGGTTGGTAACCTTAGAGATCTTGTGATGGACGAAGCGCACAAGTCTCGATACTCTGTTCATCCGGGTTCAGATAAGATGTATCATGACCTCAAAGTTTTGTATTGATGGCCAAAGATGAAAGCTAACATCGCGACGTATGTGAGCAAGTGTTTGACTTGTGCGAAAGTCAAGGTAGAGTATCAGAAACCCTCAGTCCTGCTTCAACAACCAGAAATACCCATGTGGAAATGGGAACAAATTGCTATGGATTTTGTCACTGGTCTGCCAAGAACAAAAACGGAAATGATACCATTTGGGTAATCGTTGACCGTCTCACAAAGTCAGCACATTTTCTAGCAATCAAGGAAATGGATAAGTTCTCACAACTTGCTGCTGTTTATCTGAAGGACGTCGTATCTAGGCACGGAGTGCCGACCTCTATTATCTCTGATCGTGATCCGCGTTTCATATCTGATTTGTGGCAATCTATGCATAAGTCATTCGGCTCACGTCTCGACATGAGCACTGCGTATCACCCACAGACGGATGGTCAAAGTGAGCTAACCATCCAGACACTTGAAGACATGCTGCGAGCATGTCTGATTGATTTTGGTAAGGGTTGGGAGAAACACTTGCCGTTGATCGAGTTCTCCTACAACAACAGTTACCACACTAGCATTCAGGCAGCTCCGTTTGAAACGTTGTACGGTTGGAAATGCCGTTCTCCTCTCTGTTGGGCTGAGGTGGGTGACAGCCAGGTCACAGGTCCGGAACTTGTTTTCGAAACTTCTGAAAAGATTCTCCAGATCAGAAACCGTATGGCGGCAGCGCGCGACCGTCAGAAGAGCTACGCTGACAAGCGTAGGAAGCCTTTGGAATTCGCTATAGGCGATCATGTTATGTTGAAAGTCTCACCCTGGAAGGGTGTGGTGCGCTTTGGGAAGCGCGACAAGCTTAACCCACGCTATGTTGGGCCATTCAAAGTCTTGGAACAAATTGGTAAAGTGGCATACAAGCTCGAGTTACCTGCGGAGTTGGGTAACGTTCATGATGTTTTCCATGTTTCGCAGTTGAAGAAGTGTTTGTCTGATGAAACACTTGTAGTACCGTTGTAGGAGCTGACACTTGACGACAAGTTGCAGTTTGTCGAAGAACCCATCGAAATTATGGACCGGGAAGTCAAAGTTCTTAAACATAGTCGAATTCCAATCGTGAGAGTTTGTTGGAACTCAAGACGTGGACCGGAGTTCACGTGGGAGCGCGAGGACCAGATGAAGCTCAAGTACCCTAACTTGTTCCCTGCCGACAAATCAAAATCTGATGTAACTGGTGAATTTCGGGACGCAATTCCCTTTCAAGTTGGGGATGATGTGGTACCCGCGGAAAATCCACAGTCATCCTGAGTTAACGTCTTGCTGTTTTGGATTACTTGTCAAATTTCGGGACGAAATTTCTTTCAAGTTGGGGATGATGTGACAATCCGAGATTTCAAAGTCTTTTCCATACACATCGCTGATTCCATTATCCTGTTTTACAATTTAATCCATGTGGGGCTGAGTGTAGTTATGTGAATGATTAACAGTTTATATGTTATGTGTTATGTTTGGTGGTTGCATGTGTGGTGTTTAATATAACTAAATGCAGTTAATTAAGATTTAATATAAAGTTCTTAGCTATCTTTGTCTCGATGAAAAACCAGTATTTCGCCACCAACACCCTTGACGAAACATGGTCTTTCGTCAAGGGGTATTTCGCCTCTAAGGGGGCTTCGGCCCAGGATAGTTCGCGACCCACATCCCAGTTGTTTGTATAACCTCTTTAAAACTGTTACGTAAAACACATAAAAACCCTAGAGTCCTTTACCCCATTCTCTGTGCGACGGCAACCAGAGGATCTCGGAGCTTTCTATCTCGTTTGGCTAAACACCTTCGTGTCACGGTCGATAAGTAATTGATTGAATGATTGGTGTTCCTTGGTGATAATTGTCTAGTGTTAAAAAATGATGTTGTAAATCTGAGATTGTGATTGCTTGCATAAATATTCGTGTTTAGACTTGTGTGTTCTTAGGATTTATGGGTTGCAACGATTAGGATACGGTGATCGCTTTGTTGTAATGGTTTGGTATGAGTATGAGGATTAATTCATGATATGATAGTGTCTTGGCCTTGTGAACATAATACTCCATTGATAACCGACTGTATGAGTGTTTGATTAGAGTTATATGTGTAATGATAACCAATGGGTATGTAGTTACAGATGGTCTAGGGTTGCATGCAATGATTGTGTTAAAGATCCGATTAGGAGGGTTAGGGACATTGATTGATTAGGTTAATCGTTGATGAATGTGACTGTTTATGACTGAAAGTATGGATTGATCTGGTAAACCATAATCTGTAAATGTTAAGGGTGATGTTTAACGAATCTCATGATATTTCGTCAACCCATGTCTCGACGAAACATGGGGTTATTCTTCGACCAGACCTCGACGAAACATAATGGTCTTTCGTCACATCTCACCTTAACGAAACAAGGTGATCTTTCATCGGACGGTTCTTTCGTCGAAGGGAAAAAAACAGATTGGGCTTGGGCTTGGGTAGATAGTCCAGTTAACTGTTATGTCATCTTGCATGTTATACGTGGGGTGTGAATCCGTATGTGAGCTGAATATACCATGTGTTGTAAGATGCTACTTGTGATAAAATGTAATCTCTGATTCATGTGACTTATTTGTTAAATCTTGGAACTGATTGTTATTGGTAACCACGGTAGGGGGGTTGACCAACTGGACGGGTAATTAAAACATACCAAGCAAATCCAAGGTGAGTTCACTACTTTTGAGCATGCGTCCCGGTGGTTGGGACAGTCAGTGGGTATCCCGGGGAGGGATAAGTCTTTTGGGTAAAAACTAGAATGTTGGATAATACTCTCACCCTATCACTCTTAAGTCCCATATTTTTGTTACCGGAGAGGTAACGGGGTATTAGTTGGTAGCGCTACTTAGGTTTGGCACCCTCACCCTGTACCGGAGAGGACAGGTGTGAACTAATGACCCAGTCATGCCCAGTGCTTTGATAGGAGCACTGGGGAACGGGCAAAACATACATCAGGAGCCGTCTTGTGCAGTATCGAGATATTATCAACATTACTTACGGATTTGTTAACAAACTGGATTAAACACTTGGTAATTAACGTTTTCGTAAAACTGTGAACTCACTCGCGTTGTCTGATACACTTGTTGCATGCTCGCAGGTCGTTAAGTGCAATGGATGAGGAACTTGCTATCTGGATGGCTGGAGCGGTCATGGTCATGTTGTTGGGGATTGCTTGAATGTTATTTAAACACTCTCACATTTGGTTTTGGAATACCTTAAACAATATTTTGTCATTAGCTTCCGCTGAATCTGATAACTCTTGTTTGACATTCATGGTTGTTTAATTTAATAAACATAAACTTGATGTTGATTTACTATTAGTTCAATGTGATTGGTGGCTGGATCCTGGTACGTCACACACCTAGCGGGTTTTCCGCATGTGGTATTTTGGGGGTGTGACAAACCCACTACCCATTTACTCTCAACCCGTTAATACCGTTGTTACCCGTGTTTGCATTAACCACCCCATGGAAAATACACATTTTAGTTTCCCTCCATTGTGCATTGAACCCTTGATTTTTATTTCAAGTCTATTATTCTCTGCTTATCTATTTCATAATAAAACTCTCCGTTCTCTGCTCCAATTTGTGTGGCAAATGCAATAGACTTCTATCTTTTGCCCTAGTCTCCAAAGATTCCAACTTGGGGTGTAAGTGAGGCGGAGGGCTCGAGGTCGGATCGGTAAAAAGCCCGAACTAGCCAAGCTTTAACGGGCCCGACCCTGAGCTCGATTCGTTTAGTTATCTAGCTTGAGCTTGAGCTTTACATACTAGGCTTAACCGAGTGCATGACTATACACATTCTTTTTGTTTTCTGTTTCGTTTTCTATAATGAGCACACCGAATCTCAGAGTCTCGGCCGAGAACATAACTATATTATTTTCGTTTTCTCTTTCAATTGCTATAACAAATGCATCAAAACCGGCCGAGTATCCACTCACCGCAACACGACCAACACACACTTTCTCATTTTAAATATAAATTTATTTTTGAGTTAAATGCCATTTTAGTCCCTGTGATTTGAGCCATTTTGCCAGTTTAGTCCAGAGGTTTCATTTTTCGCCTATGGGTCAAAAAATGTTTCAACGTTGCCATTTTAGTCCACTAAATTAATTTCATCCATTTTTTGTTAACGGGAAAGGTTATTCGGTCATTTTATATAGCAGAATTGCCCTTCTAGTTAACTGATTACATATAAAATGACAGAATTACCCTTCTCGTTAACAAAAAAATGGATGAAATTAACTTAGTGGCCTAAAATGGCAACGTTGAAACATTTTTTGACCCATAGACGAAAAATGAAACATTTGAACTAAACTGTAAAAATGACACAAACCACAGGAATTAAAATGACATTTAACTCTTTACTTTTTTTCTTAATTTAAGATTTGATTCTTTTACTGTATACCTTTTGCCATCTTATTTTTCTTTTATTATTATATAACCCTACAAAAAGTAACGTGGGGTATGTTATGCTAACTTAATAGTTGTGTATCTTTCCATCACACCCTTTCATTTTATTACCTATAAAAAAGCAACACACACCCTTTCGCACACTATACAACACATCCTTTTGCATACAATAAACACACCCTTTCATGTATCATGGCAAGCCCATTCTCACATAGTCACACCCTTTCATTTCACCCGTTCATATTATAATAATAATTAATAATTAATAAGGTACAACCTTTCACTTTTAAACAACAACCCACCTTTCACATATAATAATAATAATAATAACAACAATTAACAAGGCACATCCTTTCACTTTTAAACAACAGCCCACGTTACACATAATATAATATATATAAATACAATATATTATATACTAAATTAATTACAATAAACTGATTTCATACTATGGTTTTCGAAAGAGTCGTCGTGAATGATCAATTTTACAAATTTATTTTCGAAACATAAAAATAAAATATGCAATCCCAAGAGAGCGACTGATTATTTTTAATGAACATAACTATTGAAAGCCAATGATGCATTGCGTTGTGAAACGGTATTATAACCTTTGTTTCTTTTTATAGGAATACATGTTTCTTTATAAAAGACACAACGCTTCGGCTAGGGTACCAATACCCTATATATAGCATCCATCAAATTATAATCCTAAGTTTGCAAGCATAATCAAATCGATCATCCATGTTTGACACAAATCCAATCATTCAAAATCCAGGAAAACAAACAAAGTTAAAGCCATGACGGTTTTATCCAACCATTGCATAGCTTCGTCAACAATGTGTGACGGTTTCCAGAATCAAATAATTCTCCGTTCGTCTCTAATATGGGAGGGTATTTTTCATTTTTTTCTATGTATTTTCGCTTCCATTAAGTTTACACTCTTTGGTTTCATGTTAACAATTTGTATATGTATTTTTGTTTCTAGAGTTCGAAAGAAAAACAGAGTCCAAATATACAAACGTACAGAGTCAAATCCACTCAAAACTTTAAAGAAAGTGAATCAAATACAGAAATTGAATGCGGAAGCATCGTTAATTTCATACAAATCAAGGCCCAAAAAACCATCACTCCTCTATAAACGACAACCAAAAAGCACACAATATTATAACATTTCAAAATTAAAATCCGTGAAATTCTAACGAAATCGGCAAAAAGAAACTCGCTTAATCAGAATCGGCGAACAATAGCCAGATCTAGGGATTCCGATCACTAGCCAAGTATTTTGATGACCAGAAACTTCGACGATAAAGTTGCATGTGCATTTCTATGTCTGGTTTAAATTGTTAGATTTACAAAATCCGTTCAATTTGTTTTGAAATATGGTGGTGGTTTAAGTTATATTTCATTGGGTAAAATTGGGCTGAAGTTTTTAAAAGACAAATATTGTGAGCCAGTTGTGGTATTCGTCGGTATTCGTTAGCAAGGGTTTGGTTAGTGGGCTGTTAGTTTAGTTTGGGTTGATGAAGTTTTTTTAATTATACTTTACTAGCTTACAACCCCGTGTATTACACGGGTTGAATGACGAAAAATGTAAATTATAAACTTGTATATAATATTTATTAATGAAATGACTTATTTAGATAAATTAGTAAAACAAAAGAACAGTTATATTTTCGTTACTTGTACATGTGATTTATACTTTATTAGTAATTATTGTTTATATCCAAATAATATATTTTATCTTAACAAATATATATGGTTAGGGTAAAATGAAAACTTATACGATGTGTGAGAACTTAGAGAACTCAACCTTACAAAAGGTTTTTTGAATTTTTTACAGAGGGTGTGAATGCACGGTTAGAGACTTAGGACGTTAAACTTTTTGAATTTGGATTCAAGTGGTTAAAACCACTAAAACACAGGGACTCAAAAAGTAATTTACTATTAATTAAATTTGAAATTATACGTTTGATCTCTAACTATATTAAATAAAATTATATTTATTATATTATTTGATACATTTATATTTGTTATAGATAATTATTAATTAAATTTGAATTTAAACGTTTATCTCTAACTATATTAATTAATTAATATTATATTATATTTTGTGTATAAAATTAATTAATATGTAATACTATTATTAAAAGGGAGGAGGCACCAGAGAATGACACGTGTACAAAAAGATTTTCGTTTATTAGTATAGGAAGATTATTTTTTGTTCTTATATTATATGTATATATAGGTTGTAAAATTGCATGCAAATCATCTAACGTGTTTTTACACTATTAGAAATAAATAATAATATATATGTATGCTTAACAGATAAAATCAAAGGTAATTTTGAACAGGAAGATATTCGAATTGATTTTTAAATGATTGGATGATTTGTAATTATTTATTTAAGATTTGCTGTTCATATACGTTTATCAAGATTCTTGATTTATTCAAACTTGGTTTTAACTGTTCTTGATCGTTTTTTTGAACGGCAGCAAGATACCGGTGCGAACCAACTTTGATTTTATTTCCTGAAACAATTTTGATGATGGTTTCATGATGATTTTTAATGATTGGAGTTATTAAAGGCAGTAATAATATATGTGTAAATCTGATTGTTAGAAATTTTTCAAAAACGAAATACATGATTTAACGAAAGATAGCAAACTAAAACCAAACATGTTTCTTCTTTCCCCTCTGTTAAAAAAAAAAAAAAAAAAAACCTAGCAAGAATTTTAAACCTGTGTGACAATTTCAACATGTGTGGCAATTTAGACCTTTGTTGTATCAACTAAAGAACTTTTGCATCTTATATAGTAATACTAAAGATTATCATAATCAACATCCCCGCCGCAACGCGCGGGGTAGCGTCAACTCGTTAAGTTACATTTAACTACATATTTTTTTTTAAAGTTTCATCTTTTTTATTAGAGTAAACCTTAATTTTCATCCCTGTGGTTTACTGGTTTTAACATTCTCAGTCTAATAGTTTAAAAATTGCATTTATCGTCCATTAGTTTGCTGATGTGTGGACTGAAACTATTAAAATCAACAAACTAATGGATGGTAAATGCATTTTTTTAACTATTGGACTGACACTGTTAAAATCAGCAAACCACAGGGACGAAAATCGAGGTTTATTCTTTTTTTTATTATCTAATGGATTTTTTTTTGTTTAACAACAAAATTCTAATAGTTTTAAAAATGTTTTCTTAACTAAAATTAATAAACAAGTTACGACTCTTTTTTCTTTGTTTATCTTTTGTTTGCTATGTTTTTTTTGAACGGCCAACGAATCCTCTAAATGGGCTACTGGTGAAATTCACCACATCGGGATACACCCGTCTCTGAACTGGTGAAAACCCTCACCTAGGGCAGAAGCCCGTGAACACTCGCCCAAAGGCACGACAGTGCGGTGAGGTAAAACCCATTCAGTTCAAGGATCGAACTAGCGATCGCCGCCTACTCGCCTAGTCTCCCATCATCATCAGGTGCCGATGAAAACAAATGGGGAGAAGCAGGAATTGAACCTGAGTCTCTTAGAAACACAAGTCTCTCCCTTACCACTCCACCACAAACTCATTTGCTATGTACTAAAGCTGATCGAGTGGCTACCTGCCGTAACGTAGGGTTTCACCTGCTAGTTAGAACTTAAAGATTACTTCTAGAATAAACAAATGTCTTGGGTCGATTTCTGTAAATTATGATTCAATGTATTTGCTTAACCAAGGTGCAGTGCCATTCTCCTTCCCAAACCCTAACTGTTTTCCAGACTTTCGCAAATTCTAGCATACCGAAACTGAGTTACTTGTTCTAATAATCAAATTAAACTTTCGTTCTGTTGTAGATAAATTTTATTTTAGTCCATTTCAAGTTACACTTCTAAGATTCATGGATATATAGTCCCTAGAGTATTTAGTTTGAATTTTATCACACCTCTAACTTTAGTTTAAACTTTTCTATAATATAATAATTTTTATTTAGATTTTCTTCTTTAAATTTTTTTACATATCAATATTATATATGTATGTGTGTGTGTATATATATATATATATATATATATATAGGGTTGAGTTCATTTCAGAACTCTAAATAACTACAGAACTTTCAGAACTCCTAATAAATAATTATTTTATATATAAGTTTTTGTATTTAGGATCTTTTTATCATCTATTATATGTATTTCTTTGATTACATACATGTTAAAAGTAGTTTACATGTGTTTAATGACCAAAATTATATATATGTGTCATATCTAATTACATATATGTAAAAAAACTAGTTTACATATGTGTAATTATAAAATTACATATAAAAAATGATAAAATTACTCTTTTAACATGTATGTAATCGTAAAAATACACATAATAAATGATAAAATTATCCCAAACATAAAAATATATAAATAAAAAGATTGTTTATTAGGAGTTCTGCGAGTTCTGTAAATATTTATGGTTCTGAAATGATCCTGGCCATATATATATATATAGGACAAAGATTCGTTAGGAACCACCCTTTATTGCGAGAACCGCGAGAACTAATGTGAACACAACAAAAAATGCCTAAAAATAGCTAAAAAACACACAAAATATTTTTTTTTTGTTTTTTTTAATAATTTTTATAAAAAATTCGCTACTTTTAGTATTCAAAGAAAAAAAATTTTTGCTACTAAAAGTAGCGATTTTAACATGAAAAATATTAAAAAAAAATTTTAGATTTTTTTTTATTTTTTTAGATTTTTTGGGGTTTAGTTTTTAGCATTTTAGCTTGGGGGAGGGGGGTTTAGGTTTTTGGGGGGTGGGTGAGGGGGGTTTAGGTTTTTTTTTTTTTGGGGGGGGGGGGGGGTGGGGGTTAGGTTTTTTGGGGCTTTTTTAGCTATTTTAGGTTGTGTTCACATTGGTTCTCGCGGTTCTCGCAATAAAGGTGGTTCTCGCATGAACCTTACCCTATATATATATTGTAATTTTTGGAATGAATGCCAAGGGAAACAATGGTGGGTCAACATGGTGAAGTAGCAAGTCGATTGTCTAGTTGTCTATGCGGGGACTGAGCTCTTGGGTGATTAACATATTCCAGCCGCACACAGTGTCAAAACGCTAATCCTTAGGCCCCTCTCATTCACCTTTATGTGGTTTTCCTTTTTTATTGTGGTGGTTTCAGTTGTAATCAAGTTGTTTGAAGATCCGAGTTGTTGACGGTTTTCGGTGGAAGAAGACGGCAGCGACATTAGTAGTGGTGGTGGGGCATGATCAAATCTGTTGACGAATCTGAGGCTGCATGCATGGTATTTTTCTAGGGTTTATGGGTAAAAAAGGTAAAGAGAGAGAGAGAGGGGGATATGAGCTTGATAAAAATAAACTGTCTTATTATTTAGACTTAATTAATTACAATTTGCCTCTCAATGTGGTTTGTGTCATTTTTTACTTTACATCCCGCTTATAAACACTTATTGTACCACCCCCATACTCTCCGTATGTTTGAATTTGCTTCCCCACATTAGAGTTTCGTTTGTTTGAGGTATATTCCGTAAATTGCCTTTAACGGAGCAAGGGCAAAATGGTCTTTTCACGCTCCAAAAATTCTAACCTCCTACCAAAAGAACCTGCTCATATCCCATGCCCCCATACTTCTTCTCCAACACTCCTTCTACCTCTTCACCTCCAATCCATCATCTCCCACTCCAATCCATCCCTCCGACTCCCCTGATTCACTTTGGAAACTCCTCCTCGTTGCTGTTTAATGTTGTCACCGCACTAAGACTCCACCAGACGGACCCAAAATCCACACCACTATCCTAACTCATGCTCGTAGACAAAATGGTTTTCAACATTCAACTTGTAATCCAAACTCCTCTTGTATGCGGTAAGATTGTTTGATTTTACTAAATTATAGCTACATTTGACTTGATTTCTACTTGTGTTTTGGTTATAGTACATATCCATGTGAGTTTTTTTTGTGTATAGACATGATCCTAACTCCCCTAGTGCGAATGTAAACTTGATTTTGTTATATTCAAGTGGTTTGTTTTTAAACTTGATCCGAACTCCCCTGGTACATATGAATGTGGTTTGATTTTACTGAATTATAGTGTTAATGGAAACAAGTTTGAGTGTTTTCATAAACAGGTTTTATGACACTTGATTTTGTTATAGATACAGTTAAAGATTAACTTTTATGGACAAACCCTTTCGTTATAGAGTTTATTTGATCAAAGATCTAATCGTGTTTTGATGAAAAGAAAATGTAATGAGGTTTTAAAGTAATGAGGTATTTAGTTGATCAAAAATCTAGTCTACAACTTTTGCAATTGATTCACACATTATGACAGATCATAGTGTATTCGGATGATCCAAAATGTAATGAGGATTTTAAGTAAGAAGATGGTAGTTCATAACATTGTGCAAGTGAATCTGTTCAACACATTTTAGATCCAAGCCAATGACTTCCCAGATGATAGTGTTTACTTGATTGGTGTTTTCACATGGATACATCAATCACATCTTTGGTTATAGTGTTTATGTTCAATTTATAATTGTATCCGGTAAACGAATCAACTCTGCTTGACCACACCACATGCGTGTGCACATCAGGGTCGTAGGGCCGCATTTTGAACTACTTCACCCTCGATTTCGGCTTTCAACAGTTCAATTGGGGGAGGCAAGCTACATTGGTGTAAACTGGACTTGCCTTTATGTCTTAAATTTCTAATTATGCGTGTGCTAAGTATATGGTTTTTGTATATATAAGTGAATGATTATGTTCAAGTAGGTTATGTATAATTATGAATTCTAATGGTTTTGTATAATTATGAATGCTATGTATAATAATGAAAGTTTTCAGGTTATGTATAATTATGTTTGGTTATGGAGAATACTTTATATTTGGTATTGCAGAATGATTAATGAATGTTTTAAGGTTATCTTAATGTTTTTCAAGCTTATTGTGCGTAGGTAGGTTTATATTGTTATACTTCATACATATACTTACTGTAGGTTCATATAGGTATACATTCATACATATACCTACTGTATACATTCATACATCATACATACCACATGTATACATTCATACACATACTTACAGTACAGATACAAACAGACACATGTATACATACAACTTTTGCCTGAAAATGAACAACACAGATATTGACTTTAAAAGGCATACATGATCACCTTCCAAAAAAAAAAAAGTCATACATGATTTTATTGTGGGTTTTAGAGATACATGATTTCATACATACATACATAAGCAAGTTGAAATTTATTGTTCGTTTTATACATGCATGATTTTATTGTTCGTCTGACTTTAAAAGTCAATTATGATTTGTTGACTTAAATAGTTAAATCTGATTTTGGTGGGAAAGTGAGATAGGTGTAACGGTTGTTACAGTATACACACATTTGTTATGGTTCATTTGAATTTAAAAGTCAATATCCGAGTTGTTGACTTGAATGGTCAAGTCATGATTTTGGTGGGAAATTCACTTTGGGGCAAAGTTTGTTCAGTTATAAACCTGAGTGAAATGCTTGGTTGGTCCCTGTGGTTTGTAAAAAATTCGTATTTGGTCCTAGTGGTTTACTAATTACACGCGTGGTCCTAAAAGTTGTCAAAAATGAACTCGGTTGGTCCTCTGACCTAACCTCTGTTAAATTTCTCAGTTAACTATGTGTGAAATAACTATATTACCCCTAAACAATTAAAAAAAAATAAAAAAAATATATATATAAAGAAGACTCATCTTCTTCCTCCCCCTCTCTCTCTATAAAAAACCCACCACCAACCTTCATCTTCAACAATCACCACCGTCATCTCCACACCCCAACCCCCAATCATACACATACATACAGCCAAACCACCACGATCACTACCACCCCTACACCACCCTTCAATCAACACCTGCAACCAGTGATTCATCACAATTTGTTGTAGAAATTACAAAATTGGATTTATTTCATTTAAAATTCAAGTGGGCTGATTTGATTTGATGGTTTAATTCATAGATTTGGTGATTTAAATTAAAATTTGTTGCACAAATTTAAAGAAAGCAAGAAGTCTTTTTATTTGGGTGAGGGTATTGGTACATCCCCCAAAAGTAATGACCCCCCCCCCCCCCCAGCAGCCCCGTATAAGGCAATGAGGGTTGTATAGGGGTTGAGTGCATTAATTATGTCAGAAAAAGTAAAGTTATACTCCCCTCATTGCCCTATGAGCGGTGTATTAGAAAGGTGGTAGTTGGAGCATTAAACCCTATACGCCTCTCATTGCTTTATACACTGCTCATTGGTACTATAATATCTGAATTTAAGGTATATTGCTGACAAGACAGCGGAGTTCAGACTGAAAAGGCTGAAAAGGTGATCCGCATATACGCGCTCATGGCCCTATACGCTGCGTATTGTTTCGAATTTTTTCCCTTTACCCCAAGCTTACGGGAGTCATGTAATACAAATGTTCAAAAATCCCAAAAAAGTGATGAAAATGATAAAAATTTTCAAATAAACGATCTGGTTAAATTAGATTCGAATCACGATGTCAAATTGGGACTTTGGATATTTTTTTGGTGAAATTTCGAATGAGTCATACGTCTCCGAAAGCGTTTGGTTACCCGGCGTTGATCGAGGTGAGGATGAGGTGGTTTCCGTGCGTCGTTGTGATGAAGGGAGTGTGCGGCCGTGATGCCTGATTTGAACCAGGTAAAAAATTCATATTGGCGTTATGGTTATTAAAGTCTAACCATTAAGTTGTTTCAGGTCGTAGAGGAGGCGGGACCATCTTACGTGGCTCAAAGCTATCCGCAACATGCCGAAACTTACCATTCGCATCAGGAAGGGAGTGTGCGGTCCGTGATGCCTGATTTGAACCAGGTAAAAAATTCATATTGTCGTTTTGGTTATTTTAGTATAACCATTAAGTTGTTTCAGGTCGTAGAGGAGGCGGGACCATCTTACGTGGCTCAAAGCTATCCGCAACACTCATACGGGACTTACCATTCCCATTAGGAAAAACAACGCAAGAAAAAGGCCGAGGAAGGTGCTTTTGACTTCGAGGAAGACGATAACGAAATCGAGAAAGGTGTTACACACTTCGAGGAAAGTGATCAAGACGAGGACGATGGTGGTGGCTGGGACGATGGTGGTGGCGGGGACGATGGTGGTGGCGGTGACGATGGTGCTAATGACCCGAAAAAACAAGGAAAGGTATAACATAATCGTCACTTACGTGTTATTCGTTATGTATAATGTTTATTAAATTTTAGACAATTTTGATTTTGTATACGTGTTATTCGTTATGTATAGGTTTATTAGAAGGGTGCCTATTAGAATTTAGACAAAGTTGATTTTGTTTACGTGTTATTCGTTATGTATAAGGTTTATTAGATTTTAAACAAATATAGTTTTAAACATAGTTTTAAATTACCGTTGTTTCAGGTATTTGCGACACTTCACGAGTTAAAGAATTGGGCTTACAAAACAGAAATTGCGAAAGGTTACGTCATTGTGACCCAACGAATGGTAACAAAAGGTGAAGATTCGTTAGCAAGGACAGTGAAGATATGGTTGCAATGCGACCGTGGAGGCACATGCAAAAGTAAAGCAACAGTTCGGCGTTCTGGTAGCAAGAAGATTGGGTGTCCTTTTAAAATGATAGGGAAACTAGACGCAAGTAATGGCAATTGGAGCTTAGTGGTGAAGCAAAAGGATCATAACCATGAGCCTGCGGTATTTCTCGAGGGTCACGCGTTTGCGAGAAGGTTGACCCCAGACGAAGAATCATTGGTAGAGAGACTTTATATTTAAAACATGGAGCCTACGAACATACATTTAACCATAAGAAAACAAAACCCACAGAGCGTGTGCATTCTACGAGACATACAAAACGTGATAAAAAAGATTAAAGTCAAAATGTACGGTGATCGGACTCCAATGCAGATATTGGAGCAAATGTTGCATGAAGGAAGGTATGTTTACCACACCCGGGTGAATCCCGAAACAAATGCGGTCGAGGAGGTTTTTTTTGTTCATCGGTACTCGTACGATATGTTGCGTGCTTTCCCACATGTGTTGATGATTGATACCACTTACAAAACGAATGAGTATAGACTTCCGTTTGTTCAAATTGTGGGTGTGACATCGACACACAAGTCGTTTTGTGTCGCTCATGCTTTTATCTCTAAAGAAAAACATGATAACTTCTTGTGGGTCCTACAGAAGCTCAAAGGATTGTTGGAAGAGGGTATGGAACCGCGCGTGATAGTAACAAATTGCGATAAAGCTTTGAAGAATGCTTGCGATAAAGTATTCCCAAAAGCATCCAAATTGCTATGTAGGTGGCACATCTCACAAAATATTCTAAAACACACCAAGGCAAAATTTGCAACGGCTGAAGAATGGAAAATATTCAAGCTTTCTTGGTCTCGATTGTGTAATTCTCCCACTGAGACGCTATACAATTATAACTTTGAGCGGCTATTTACGCGACTGACTAACGACCATAGATCAGGTACGTATTATATTACAAACTATAGGGGCCTATTTTGACATTTTATGAAACTATAAGTTGAGGGACTTGTTTGTCATTGTTTGAAACTTGCTTAAAAATGGTTAAAACCAAGTCCAGGGACTAAACTGTTATTTATTGAAAGTTATAGTCTAAGGGTTGAAATTGCCTTGTTTGAAACTTATTTTGACTCTAAAATCTTTACCAAGTTAAATGTTGAATAAGAAATCATTTAAAAAAAATTAACTTAGTTAACTATGTTAATTAGAATAACAAAAAAGGGGGGGGGGGGTTTCTTGTATAACCCGCCCCTTAGCAAGGATCGAACCCGGACCACTCGTGTAAAAGCACCCATTCTTTACCAGTTTATCCTCCTGTACAGGAGCTGATAGATACCCTAACATTAGTTGTTTTATACTTTAAAAAAAAGTTAACTTAGTTAACTACGTTAATTAGAATAACAAAAAAGGGGGGGTTTCTTGTATAACCCGCCCCTTAGCAAGGATCGAACCCGGACCACTCGTGTAAAAACACCCCTTCTTTACCAGTTTATCCTCCTGTACAGGAGCTGATAGATACCCTAACATTAGTTGTTTTATACTTTAAAAAAAAAAGTTAACTTAGTTAACTACGTTAATTAGAATAACAAAAGGGGGGGGGGGGGGTTTCTTGTATAACCCGCCCCTTAGCAAGGATCGAACCCGGACCACTCGTGTAAAAGCACCCCTTCTTTACCAGTTTATCCTCCTGTACAGGAGCTGATAGTTACCCTAACATTAGTTGTTTTATACACTTCTTAAAATCCAACCGGGCACACACCTTTTATTTTATTTTTACGTTTTTTTATCACTTTTATAAAAACTAACATTTTTATAAACTCATATACATCAAACCTGATTTACTAAAAATATAAACTATAATTATTTCCGGTTTTATCTAATTATTATGAATTAAGTTAGTTTTAATCTTATTAAATTCAATAAAAATAGTAAACTAATTTTATAAAACCTGAAAATTTTTATATAATTATTTTAAAAGCAGAATGATGTTCGAAAATATAAAATTGATATTTTTCCCAAAATTCGATTTTTAACCAATTTAATCCAATAATTACATAGTTTTATTTGTTTAATTAATTATTTAAAAATAGTTAATTTATCAGAAAAATTTTGTTTCAGCCTTTGGTCGGGGTGTTACAATACAAACATTACAAATCGTTATATTCTGTTTTTTTCAGGAGTTTTGGACTATTTGTATACTGTCTGGCTACTACCCTATAAAGAAAAGTTTGTTTCAGCCTGGACTAACACAAGCCCTAACTTTGGTCAACGTACAACCAACAGAGTTGAAAGCCAACATGCTAAGTTTAAGAGATACCTTAAGGGGCCAAACAGCTCGCTCCATAGACTTGTGTGGCTTGTTGACAAAGTTGTAGAGTCACAACGCATACAAATAAACCTCACTTTTCAGGATAGCCGGTCCTTGAAAATGGGGGACCACATGATATCATTCTTTGATAACCTACGTGGTAATGTTTCCCTGAAAGCATTAGATTTGTTTCTTGTGGAGAAGAAAAAGATACGTACGTTGCTCGCAGCAGGGGGGACTTGTGGTCATGTGCTTTTTACGAGTTGTGGGTTGCCATGTGCTTGTTGGATGGAGTGGTGGGAAAATACAAGTAATAAAAACAGGCTTCAACCGCTTATTCTACTTCATATGAATACCCCCCCCCCCTCATTTCTAACTATTGTTTTTAAAATACAGATTGCAAAATTCCTCTTGCCGCCGTAGACAAATTCTGGACAAAACTAGATTTCAATGCTGAAGAACTTAAGGAAGACGATAATAATCTTCGGGAGGAAATGGACAGAGTCATGCAACAACTGAAGGCGCAACCACCGATAGTGTTAAAAAGTATGTTGTTGAAGATAAAGGAGGTGGTGAATCCAAGTATGACTGACCATCAACCGCCTGAGGTACAACAAGATACTCGGGGGCGCCCAACCTCTAAAGCACAACAAAAAAAGAAGGAGGAGGTTGCGAGACGTAAAGATACCCGGTCTGAAGCAAAAGGCAAAAGCCAAAAGAAGGACAAGGACGCTCAAAAGCCAGCAGTGCAACACAGTCGTTCAAAGAAAAATAAGGCTAAAAAGACAGTTGAAATTATAGATGAATATTTTCCACTGTTGGTGGGGGATAGGTACGTCAACAATCATTGACCTATATAATATCCTACGTATTTCCATACATACATTTTCCCTGATAAAGATTTTCCATAATATATTTTCCAATTACAGGTACAAAAACATGATCGATCGTTTTAAGGACTGGCTTCCATCTATGTATCGAAGATACATAACACATATGGAAGATGCCCAGCCTGACGGTAACTGTGGGTTTCGATCGGTGGCTATGGGTTTGGGGTTGGACCAGAATGCTTGGATGTGGGTCCGCCAAGAGCTACTGGATTCATTAACAAAGCCCGGTGGTGGCCTATTCTTGACTCTTTTGATCCGGGATTTTACACTACAGTATATCGATCAATAAACTGGTTGCACGTGGAACCTGCACCAATGGCATGCTGGATGTTCTTGCCATACGCCGGATTGTTGGTGGCTCAAAGATTTGGTGTGGTTGTTCAACATTTAAGCAATGGTGTTTGTCAAACATACTTTCCCATGTTTGATGGTCCGGCGGAGGGCCATTCTATTCTTTCGATTGCCTATGTGGAAGATGGCCATTTCATCATGGTTAAGTTAACGGATGATGGTCTGATGCCTCCACCGAATGGACTATGGAATATGTATCGAAGTACTGAAGCTATGGAGTGGGAGACAATGTACATGTCTCGTCTTTCAGAGGGTAAGAAGTTACTTCGTAGTAATAGAAGTGTTCGAAGAGACTTTATTAACTTGTTGTAGGTTCTCGTTGTAACACGTAAAAATGTTTAATCGTATTATTATGTTTTATTTTTTTTTAATTTACATTCTATTATCTTTTGAATATAGTGTAAGCAACATTTATTTTATAAAAAATGTTAATTACATTGTTTTATAATGTAAAAACACTTATTTACATCACTATTTTTATTAAAAGAAAGGCATCATATGCAGCATATTGGGCAATGAGAGGTGTATACCAGCCTCTATATGCCTCTCATAGCACAATAAGCGGCTGCTGGTAAGCAATCTATAAGCCACGTATTGGCCAATGAGGAGTGTATACCAACACAAACAACATTTCAGCTCACTAAAGAGAGAAAACTAGATCAAAATCAATTCAAACACACACACACCAAAACACCAAAAACACACACAACTCTCTCCCGTATACCATTTCTATCCCGTATCGAACCATACGGTGCGAATTTTCACAAGAGGTTAGTAACATCTTCATCTTTCCTTTTTGTTATTGTTTTTTTACGATTTTTTTTTCTGAAATATTTTGGTTGTGGTGTTTGGCGGTAGAGGTGTTTGACGGTGGTGGTTGTTAGAGTGGTTTAGGTTAGGACGGTGGTGGTTGTTAGAGTGGTTGAGGTTAGGATGGTGGTGGTTGTATCTATGGGTTAGGGTTTGACGGTGGTTGTGGGTTGGCTGTGGTGGTTGTGGGTTGGCTGTGGTGGTTGTGGGTTGGCTGTGGTGTTTGTGGGTTGTCGTACTTTTATTAATATTTTGACAAAATGTTAACTTTTAATTGTTGCAGATATGTCGTCAGATGAGGAACAACAGGCACCAAATGGTGGTCCGGTATTCAATCCGATGGCCGGGGGTAATTGTGAGCAGTACGATTTTTTAGACTTCCCCCAGAGCAGTACGGAATACAGACGTTTTGCCAAGTTCCGGGGTATGAGAGTGAGGCAGCAGAGGGCATTGTGTTGGGACGCGTTACGGGAGTGTGGCGAGGAGCAGAGGGCCTGGGGTATAATCGGGGAAAATAACCCGTGGGATCGTATGTTTTTTTATGCGGCTGGGCCTTCTTATAGGCCTATGATGGTGGAGTTCCTCTCCACGTTTATCTATCAACCATGGCCTGCTGAGCAGCCTAACTCAGATATGGACGGTCCGATGGTGGAACCACCCCCTGCTGAGGTAACTTTCTGTTTATTCGGGGAGCGACAGAATATGTCGCTGCGTCAGTTTGCTTTGGCCACCGGATTCTACACTGATGAGGAGTTGGTTCAAGATATTTATACCACCGCGATCACATCTATGCCTGATGATCAGTTGCTTAATGTGGTTGTACCAACAAATATTTATTCGTCTTTTGTTATTTATGTTTAGTTGTATGCCCGGTTGTTTTTGTATAAACGTTTAATCTTTTATCAGCATGTATGGATGGTAACATGTTTAATATTTTATCAGCATCTATGTTGTATTTTGGGTTTAATGTGGTTGTACGAACAAATAGGTATTGGGATTCTTATAACGAAGGGGTATATTGGTCTTTTTTAAAAATGCTAAGCATGTGCAGAAGGGGTATAAACGGTTATAAGAATTTCAGGGACTGGATTTGAAAAATTAGAATTACAGTTAGTTTTTAATAACTGTGCAGAGACTGTTCTTGTGCAAAACAAACCTCAGGGACTGGATTTGAAAAATTCGAATTACATAAATAAAAAAGGGAGGGGTCCTTCTGTATCGGACCGGCCTCCCATGGGTTTCGAACTTGCACACCTCGCATAGACACACAAGCCTTAACCAGTTTATCCTCCTGTACAGGAGCTGATAAACTGGTTATAGTATATCCTTTATACTTGATTTGAAAAATTAGAATTACACAAATAAAAAAGGGAGGGGTCCTTCTGTATCGGACCGGCCTCCCCAGGGTTTCGAACTCGCACACTTCGCATAAAACACACATGCCTTAACCAGTTTATCCTCCTATACAGGAGCTGATAAATTGGTTATAGTATATCATTTATACACTTCATACACTTTAAGGTGCTCATTGAACCATACGACTCTCATTGAACACAAACACTTTCCGAACTTCAATAAAGGGGTAAACTAGATCTAAAATTTGAAAACTCACACTAAAACAGCAAGAACACACACACAAACGCTCTGGACCACACGATTTTCACAAGACAAACTCTGGACCACACGATGAAGGTTAGTTTGTATTCCAAATTTTATTGCTTAATCTTCAAACGTTTTTTATTTTTTGGTTTTATTTCCGCCGTTTGTGGTGGTGTTGGGTTTGAAGGTGGTGGGGGATTGGTGGCGGTGGGGATTGACGAAGGTGGGGGATTGACTGTGGTGGGGAATGGTGGTGGTGGTGGTGGTGGTTGTGGTGGTGGTGATTGACGGCTGTGGTGGTGGTGGTGGTTGTGGTGGTGGTGGTGGTGGTTGTGGTGGTGGTGGTGGTGGTGGTGGTAGTGCTTATGGTTGTGGTGGTGGTGGTTGTGGTGGTGGTGGTGGTTATGGTTGTGGTGGTGGTGGTGGTTGTGGTTGTGGTGGTGGTGGTGGTTGTGGTGGTGGTGGTTGTGGTGGTGGTGGTGATGGACGGCTGTGGTGGTGGTAGTGGTGGTGGTGGTGGTAGCGTAACCCTACCCGACTCCCAGCCCGACACGTTTGTCGGGTCTAGACTTATATCATCGTTTTTTTTAAATGTGCATATGTTATTTTTATTATTATATTTATTATTTTTAACAATATATTTTCGGATGTCAGGTCTAATGCTATAATTGTATGTTTTATTAACAGGATATCGAAAGTCGGTGTTTTGACGGTGGTGGTAGCGTAATCCTTATGGAGAAGTACACTGCGTTCGTATTTCAGATTCAAACGCTTAACTACGTTCGTATTCCAGATTCATGCACCGGAACGTCCACCAACGGCAATGCTTCTACACTCACAATCTGTGACGGTGGAAGTAGATATTTACTGGTGACTATGAGGGTTAACTGGAATGTCCTGGAACCTCCACCAACTTCAATGCTTCTGCGTCAGCAACCTCGAGGGAGAACTCCTTCTGTATGGATTGATTCTTCTGCAACGACGGAGCGCCAGATCAGGTCGGAGGTTCTTCATGTGGTAATGGGGAAGCGGAAAGCACGTTTACCGTGGAACGCATCCTTAAACTTGAAAGCAACAATATGGTGACCGAATAGAGATCTGAATAACCGATATAGTTTGCAAGAATTTAATAATATGTAACAGTTAGCGATTTAGGGTTTAGGGTTCAGGGTTTAGTCGTTACATTTTGTATTAAAATGACATGTTTTGTGTATTAATATAAAACGATGTTTCGTGTATTTATTGCGTTATGGTTAATAAATGACAAGTGAAAAATAATTAAAGACATAATAATAATTGATAAATAAAAAATTTGACATTTTATAATACACACAATTCATTTCATAAAATATCGTCATGGGTCAAAACCCCTACCCGACCCCCGGTCCGACCCGTTTGCCGGGACTAGATATAACATCGTTTTTTTAAATGTGCATATGTTTTATTATTATAAGTTGCATAAACTCTCAAGACATAACATTCCGCTAAATAACCAAAATACGAGATTCATTACATTCGTTTACATAAGTTGCATAAACTTAAATACGGCTAACGACAAATACAAATACGGACAAAAAAAAAAAACAAAATCCAACAAATTATCAAACAGGTGTCCCTATTAAGAACGACCCTTGAATTTTTATTTTCCATTTCTGCTACTTGCTCTTTATACATTCGAACCTCCTCTTTCAAATACTTGACTTCGTTTTCAAGTATTGCTTTCTGATCCATCAAACCTCGGATGACTTGAACTGACCGAGGACACATGGGAGGGTCGATCCACGCAAAGAATTTGCACCGAGAATGCTGAAACCGAAGGCGAATTAATATAGGGTAGCCTTAATATATATCATTACCACTATACAAACCATAATGCATAAGTTACAACAACCATTGCATCAAGATGTTTTTAAAGTACATACCAATTGCACGCAGGTGTAAAATTGACGCCCAGGATTAATATCCGTCCAAGATGTTTTTATCCTAGCTTGCCTTCCACATCTACACATAACCATTGTGAATGTGAAGATGGATATGGATTACACTTTCTTGTACGTAAATAGTATTTGTTTAGAAAAAAAGATGACATAATACGCCGCTCATAGCACAATGAGATGCGTATAAAGTACAAATTCTAACCACTTTTTCAGAAAAAGTAAATACATATGCCTCACATAGTGCTATGAGGTCCGTATAACAAAAAGTTAGGTGGTGTATATGCCTCTCATTGACCTATACGGTCGTATAGGCTGACACCTTTCTAGAAAAATTAAATTCGTAAGCCCCTTATAGATCAATGAGGGCGGTATAGTCTGACAACTTTTTCAAAAAGTAAATACATACGCATCATAGAGATCAATGAGGGCCGTATATGTTGTTTTTGTTTGACTTATTTAGACGGGTGCCTGCTCTTTGACGTATATACACCCAACTATATACCCAAAAAGGTCTTGGACCACACGAAACAACGTTGGACCACATGATGAAGATCCGGAAGTACACACACGCACGGATTCTTTGTCTCTCGTATTGTTATCGCTCTCGTATCTCTTCATACGCTCGGAGTATTTAAGGTTAGTTCGTATTCCGTATTTTTATGTTTAATTTTCATTTTTTCTCTGATTTTTGTGGTTTATTTTGGTCGGGTATATTGGTGTTGGGGTGGTGGGTTTTTGTGGTTGACGGTTGTGGTTGTGGTTGTGTTGTTTTGTGGGTGGTGGGTTGTGGTGTTTGTGGGTGGTTAGGTGGTGGTTGACGGTGGTGGTGGTGTTGTGTAGTCGGTGGTAGGCTGTTGTGTTTGTGGGTGGTGGGCTGTGGTGTTGAGGTGGTGGGTTGTGGTGGTTGACGGTGGTGAGGTGGTGGGTTGTGGTGGTTGACGGTGGTGAGGTGGTGCTGTGTTGTAGGTGGTAGGCTGTGGTGGTTGTTGAGGTGGTTGAGGGTGGTAGGTTGTGGTGGTGGTGGTGTGTTGTGGTAGTTGGGATGGTAGTTTTGGTGGTGGTTAGGTTGTGGGTGGGCGGTGGTGGGCAGCCGACTAGTGGTGGTGGTCGGCTGTGGTGGTAGTGGGTTGTCGGCTATGGTGGTGGTGGGTGGTCGGCTGTGGTGGTGGTGGTGGTGTTGGTGGTGGTGTTGTTTGTTTATTATATTTTACAATATAATTTCTAATATCGAGTCTAACACTATAATTATATCTTTTTTTAACAGGATATCGAAAGTCGGTGTTTTGACGGTGGTGGAAACGTAATTCTTATGGAGAAGTGCACTGCGTTCATATTTCAGATTCAAACGAGTACCTGAGCTCATATTTCAGATTCATGCGCCGGGACGTCGGTCTATGGTGAGGTGCTTGGCGGTGGGGGATGCATCATCCAACATCAATTGCCAAGTCATCCGGAACTCCGACATTGTCAGATGTTACCGTGCAAATAGCACAGAACTCTCATATTGTTGATTCCGGGTGTAGTCTTGATAGCATCTACCGAAGCGCGGTAGTTCCGTCACCGGCATCTACCGACGCCCGGTAGTTCCGTGACCACCATATACCATCACGCGTCTGAACCGGCTTTTAAACCGGACGGAATCTACGAAGAAACTGTTCGATTTCACGGTTTGTTTGAGAGCCTGATTCAGATACACAACGGTCTCTTTGCTTCGTCTACTAGAACTATTTGTGTATGCATTCTTTTGGTAGTTAACAACCAAAAGAATGCATACACAAATAGTTCTAGTGGACGAAGCAAAGAGACCGTTTAACTACCAAAAGAATGCATACACAAATAGTTCTAGTGGATGAAGCAAAGAGACCGTTGTGTATCTGAATCAGGCTCTCAAACAAACCATGAAATCGAACAGTTTCTTCGTAGATTCCGGCCGGTTTAAAAGCCGGTTCAGACGC
>JARYGA010036197.1:0-52390 GCA_030545235.1 Helianthus tuberosus
GACACAACGTCGTTTTCAAGCCCTAACTGGTGATTAAAGGGAAAGTATTGGCGGATTTTCTCACAGAAGTACAAGACGATAAAGACCGTGAATGCAAGGCGATGTAAAAAGCTGACAGACACTCCTTAGGAGAACCGTGGTTGTTGTACACGGACGGTGCATCCAACAAGGACGGCGCAGGGGCAGGGCTGAGATTGGTAAGCCCTGACAAACATGAATTCACATATGCCATCTGCCTGGAATTCAAGAGCACAAACAATGAAGCTGAATATGAAGCCTTTCTCGTGGGCTTACGCTTCGCAATCAAGATGGGAGTAAAAAATCTCGAAGCGCACGTAGATTCATTGTTAGTAGTAGGTCAAATCAACGGTCAATACGATGCCAAAGGTGATGCTATGGAACTTTACCTTGAGCAAGCAAAGTCATTGCTGCAGCATTTCAACTCTTTCAAGATCACAAACATCAACCGAAGCGAGAACAAGCTAGCAGACGCCTTGAGCAAGCTTGCATCCATGAGTTTTTGGCATTTGGCAAAAGATGTATGAATCAAAGTAATGAAAAACCCATATGCCCTATTACGCCAAGTTAATGTCATCCAGATGGGATCATCGTCCTGGATGTCACCAATCATCATGTACCTACAGTCAGGGATCCTACCAGAGAATAAAGCAGAGGCTCGAAAAATACAACACAAAGCTTTACACTATCAGATGTCCGATGGCATCTTGTACCGAAGATCTTATCTGGGACCCTTGCTTCGATGTGTAGATCCTGGGGACCCCAATTATTTGATCAGATAAGTGCATGAAGGGATTTGCAGAATCCATGCAAGTCCTAGGATGGTGGTAGCAAAGGTGATGAATGCAGGGTACTATTGGCCGGGGATGCACCTGGATGTCGTGAAAGTGTTGAGGAAGTGTGATGGATGTCAAAGGCATGCGCCTAAGACCTTGCGCCCCAAGAACGAATTGGTCCCAGTTACAACAAAATGGTCATTTCAACAATGGGGAATAGATATGGTCGGCCCTTTCCCAGAAGCCCCTGGTGCAGTAAAGTTCATCATAGTCGCAGTCGATTATTTCACCAAATGGGTAGAGGCAAAATCAATAGCCTCGACAACGGCAATGGTGGTGCGAAGGTTCATTTGGATAAAAATTATTTATCAGTTCGGACTGCCCTTGCATATCATCACTGACAATGGCATAAATTTCGCAGCTGACGATCTTCAGAAGTGGTTCAAAGAACTGAACATTGAGCACACCTTCTCCTCAGTGGCACACTCGCAAGGGAATGGCCCAGTTGAAGCTGTGAACAAGAGTATTGTCGACGGAATTAAAGCTCGACTAGGAAACCAAAGGTGAGGCTGGGTTGACGAGCTGCCTAGCATTCTGTGGGCTCAATTTTGTACGCTATTTCCTTGCGTCATGCGCCATTTTGGCTCAATTTTGCATGCCATTTTCACGCGCCATGCACCGTTTTGGCTCAATTTTGCACGCCATTTCCATGCGCCATGCGCCGCTTTAGCTCAAATTTTGCACGCCATTTCCATGCGACATGCATCATTTTGGTGCCGTTTTTGCTCAATTCTCTACGCCATCTCCATGCGTCATTTTGGCTCAGTTTTGCACCCCATTTCTTCCACGCGCAAATTTGGATTAAATCCATGCACCAAAGACGCGCGCCTCCCCAATCAAGCAAAAACAAGAAGACCACATCCATTTTTCTAAGTCCAGAATCTACCCAGCTGCTAAACTCACCTGGACGCCACACTAGACTAGGGGGACTTGAAGAGGTATGGTCCCAAATCAGTGCACACATGGCATAGGGACCACACCACTTTTCCAGCATGGCGTCCACATCATCCGAGTGCATCCAGAAGATTCTAGAAACTTCTGGAAGAAATAACAGGTGACAAGGAAGATGCTCCTTCAGACAAAAAGGACGACACGTGGCACCTATAAATGGACGCCAGCATGCATTGCAAGATTTCTGGAGGGAAGGCCAACAGCCAGTACCAGTGAGCGCCCAGCTGGACGAATGAGCACGCGCCACATCATCCACTACACTGGAGATAACAGAGGGGACAAAGAGGATGTTCCCCTTGGTCGAACAGCTGGCACCCACTAGCTAGCTAGCAGGTCTCCCCTCATCCTTCATCCTTCGGCTATAAATAGAGGATTTCACCTTCAGGTTTAAGGATTCTGCTCTCTCACTATTTACTCTCCATACACACTATTCTCCTCAGAACAGTATGTATTCTCACGCAGGAGGGTGGTCACAAGGAGAACCCCCCTATTCCCCTCCTTGTGGCGAGTGACCGCTGTTCTGTTTTGCAGGATATCAGCTAAAGGCGAGTGGAGGAAGAGATTGAACCCTTAATCTACGAAACAGTCAGCTGGGATAACCTAGTGTTAACCAGTGTTTCATAACTACCCTTTATATGTATATTTGTGCGTGTGTGTATATATACAAACACAAGTAAAATAAATAAAGAAATTGAAGTAAAATGACAAAATGGTCCATAAGTTTAGACTACTTTTGCCACTTCAGTCCACAAATGAAACCTTTTGTATCTGTGTCCCTGTCATTTTTGTTATCATTTTCATCTAATTGGCAAACCGAGTTAGAATTTTCTATTAAATTCTCCTCTTTTGTTGTTTTCCTTATTTAAATGAAGGGTGTAATCGTCATTTTATGCCATAATATATTTTAATTAAACGGGGAAAATGAAAAAAAAGGGAGAATTTAATAGAAATTTCTAACCCAGATTGTCAATTGAATGAAAATGACAACAAAAATGAAATCTCAGGTACCCAGATACAAAAAGTTTCATTTTTGTACTAAAGTGGAAAAGTCTAAACTCAGGGACCATTTTGGTATTTTACACAAGGAAATTATTTAAAATATATAATCCGGTAAATGGATATACGTTATCTGGTATCATATACTCACCAAACAAATAAAAAATAATCCAATACTCGGTCCATTGCCCGACTATCGGATCCCATAACTCTCACAAATGTTTTGGGTTTCGTGTTTACCCATCGTGTTAAGGTTCAATTGCCATCCCTACTCATAGCCATGTCTATAGCTGGGGTCCAGGGAGGGTGGGATGTATGGGAAGCCTTACCTCACGTTTTTCGTTGAGTTCATTGTTGACTTTTATATATATACCGCTAATTTGTCGGTGTAGATGTCATCGTTGTTCCATATGTAAGACCCTTACTATTATTTATCCGTTTTCTTATAAATATTGACTTAAAATGTGTATTTGCGATTACACATTCATAAGAAAATACGAGTTTATTAAAACATTTTAGATTTAAAAAGAATACGACAAAATACGTATAAGTTCGTCGTTTAAAATGACAACGAAACAATGTGCGAAAGCTTGTATCTTGATCGTGTTCAGTTCTTCATTGAGCTTGATCGTCATCCGGCATCCAAGATATACCTACATTTCATAAACATGAAATGATTTTAGTTATATTACGTTTATAACATATATAAACTTGTCTGAAAATCAAAACGAACACAAAAATCAACAAAATGCCAAAAAAAATTCACTTGCGGGGTGCGACAGACCTCGCGCTGCGCGACCATGTGATCAGGTTCTCGTCGGGTGCCGCGACGACCCGTTTTCGACAGAATGCTCATTTTCTTGAGATGCATCTGCCCAGCTCCATTTTCACTAACTTAATATGCACAAAAACGTGCATAACTCTAAAATTACAAATCCGTTTTACACGATTCTTTTTCATATGCGATCGTAATTTGATTCTCCATCACATGGAGTTAAAATCCGACATCCGGATTAACAATTTTCTAGGCTTTAGGCCTTCGGCTTAATTTTATTTATTAACTTTTTAACAAAGCTTTTGACCCGTTCATACTTTCATCTAACCAACTTGTTTGTTACACCCTAATTCTCTTGGACATCATATTTTAAATGTTTCCAATCACACATGGTTCAAATCATGGGTTATTATACATAGTTAACCCGTTTATGCTTATGCGCATATTTTGACCCGTTAAGGGTATTTAAGCGCTTTTACGCATAAACCACGCTCATTCATTTCTAGCATCATATTTTCACATTGCTTATCAAGTGGTCTTCTACCACAACTATCATTGTGGTGGATTTTATGTTTATCAATTGCTTATTCCGAATTTACCCTTTCGGGATTGTTAATTTACGATAAGGAACCATTTTGAAGCATTTGATCCAAAACGGGTTTATGCCTATACTTTAACACTTAACTAAGCCTTATTTTATTACAATACTCGTTTCTAATCGACTCATAAGGACCGTATACCCGGTTTAACGTTCATAGGCATTTTGGTCAACCTTAGTCTCTTCTTTTACGACGAATGACTATCAACAATATATTTGACCAAAATCACACCTTTTGCCATAATCTTACTTATACGTACCTGGCTCGGGTCATAGCATTGACCCGTTTAAATACCTTTTGCTTTTAATTTCCTAACTAAAAGCATTCCAAACCATTTGTTATTTCCTGCGATCACAAAACTCAACAAGCGGTCATCAGTTATTATTGCCAAATGGTATTAACACACCATTGACCCGTTTAGTCGAAATGACCATTTATCAACATATGATGGTATTTTAATACCATCTCGCTCCTTAAACCTATTCCGGTTTACATCGCGAGTTCTTATTACTTAAAAGACATTCCTTGAATTATTTGACCCGTTAAGACTTACACCAAAAGGTTGTCTTTTCAAATCTTTTATCTATCCATCAACTCATGTACGGATTATTAATTAGCCACTTTTACCCATTACGGTTCACCCCATAACGTGATGTTCAAAATTCCTTATTGGTTAGTCTTCACCCGACTAGTCTACCGTTTTTACCCTATTTACCATAGTTTATGGTTTCTTACCATTTTGCTTATTCCGACTTGCATTGTATCGTGCCGGAACATAGTATTTCAAATACTTAACATAATTCATAATCAATACTCACAAGTAAGTGTATTGTAATTAAAAAGGGGCGTAAGATTAACTTACCTCGCATCCAAACTATGCTTTTCTTTTCCTTATTGATTTGTTTGACCCGTTTCCTCCCCAAGCTTCCACCTAGATCGTTAAGCGTCAAACTATCATCATCATTCATAAGGTGGTTAGATTAGTCACTACAATCACGACTATTCCAACTTACGTATTTTCTATGTCGAAACTACTATTCGACTCCGCTAATGGTTAGTTTAACTTTTCAAAAGTTAACTACCTTTAATCATATGATATGTGAAATTAAGCTAAATCGACTTCATAATTAGAATTCGTATTACCCCATATTACATTCATTTAGGCATTTTAACAAACACCTTGTGGGAATAATTTTATAAAATCAAAAATCAAGTCTCATAACTAGTCATTTAGCCTAGTTTTAACATCATTCACAAGTTCTTATGTCCATGCATAACAACACCTAGACTTACTTCATGGAAATCGAATAACACCAAATTGATGAGCATAAATCTAGTGTTCATCATCGTCCCACAAAACCCATTTAGCACTTATGTAGATGATTATAAATTTCATATTTTATATCATCAATTCACCAAGTTTCTCAATCATAGTTCATTCCTAAGCATGGATTCAACATAGTATCATTCATACATTCAATATTTTAGCAATAATTTCGTTTTCAAGTTTTCACCAAGAATTCGAGATGAAATCAAATGAAGAAATTTGACTTACCTTGTGATCCATTCACTTGGTTGATCACTAAATTCAGCTTGGTTTTCGATTTAAACTTGATTTCCCCTTTCAATTTGGTTGATTTTGTGTATGCTAGGGTTCAATGTAGAGAACCCTTTTGCTCCTGTGGAAATCTCGACCAGAACACACACTATAGTGTTTGTTGTGGTGTTTTGTTTTTAATAAATTAAAAACCATTTTAGTTTTTTTGTCAACTTTGGTCCCTCCACTTATTCAAGTTTTATAAAGGGTGTTTTAACCAAGTTTTCTTATTATTTTAAAACACTTAACTAACTAGGTTGATATTCCTAGTTACTTAGTGGGTTCCGGTAGTTATAACTCGTTTTATTTTAAATCTCGTTAACTCGGGCCTCTTACGAACTTTGTTTCTTCAAAAGCTTTTATTCTCTTTTATCTAATATTAGGTTTATTTATTTAAATCCTAATATTTACCGGGTTAATTTTTATCACTAACGGTATTTTACTCGTTCATTAATATTAACGTGGTTTGACTATCAAACCCGTTTTCGGGGTGTTACACCATAGGTGAGTAATAGCCAATAATATTGTATCAGTGTATTTCAATTTTAATTTATCATAGCCAATATTGTATTTTAGCATAGGCATGATTGTCTCCATGAGGGATGCCTTTGTACTTATATGTAACCCACCATCGTGAATATTGAACAAATCAATATAGAACTTTATCATTGTATCAGCCAATTAGCGATCCATCATCTCTCTCTCCAAATATCCAATTTTCACCCTCCTCTCGAAAGCTCCAATTCCTATAATGGCTGGAACTTCTGCCACATCTTCTGAGGTCCCACTACATACTCTTTCCATCTTCTTACTGATGCGTGTGAAGTGTTATATATATTAGGTGTATATTTTAAGCCCCTTTCACACTTTTTTAGTCAAGTTTTAAATTTATAAAACACGATATTTACTAACACTAGACACACATATGGGCAAGTGCACCCATCGTGAGCGTAGTATAGTGTTGGTAAGATACCGAGGTCGTCCAAGGACACAAGAGCTTTTAATACCGGTTTATCCTCAACGTCTAATCAAATCAAAAAGTTTAGAAAAATGTTTTAAACTAAGAAAAATAAAAACTAACTAAAAATGCTGAAAAATAAAAGAAAAACAGATAGACAAGATGAATCACTTGGTTCCGACTCGTATCTAGTGTAACCTTTGATTATTTCCGCACTTTTGCACTTTTTAAGAGATTATCTTAGTTATTGTAGTAGGCCCCTCTTTTGAAGGTGACGTTACCCTCACCCCAGTAGTTTGAGTTAGCAAGGATACAATCCTAAAAGGGTGGATTATTGAAAGATAATTAATTAAGTTATTAATGCAAATTATGGTAGGCCCCTCTTTTGGAGGTGACGTTACCCTCGACTAAGTAGTCTGAGTCAGCAGGGATACAGTCCTAAATAGCCGGGTTATAGTATTAATAGTAGTTAACTTATGAGTGGATCAAAGAGTTTGGACCCCAGCCATCCAATACCATTAAGTATTGAAGGAGGTCCTACTAAATTTGACCCAGGTCCATTGCAGGACCTCTAAACACTGAACAATGGCAAGACCTTTACCAAACCGTTCCCTTAACCCCCGACCAGGTAGCCAACATACCTCCACATAGACCGTGGAGATATGAATGGTGAAAATCTTTTATTTTATATAGACAGTAAAATAATGCCAAGACACCACGGACAAACGATAAGGAAAGATCACCATCAACATAAGAAACTAGTTATTAAAGTCATTAATACAAAACCAAGTAAAAAGTGCGAAAAGATTAAAAATAAAAAGTATTACACTAGACACTTTGTCTTCACCAAGTGATATAAGAGACTTAGGCAACCATGGCCTTGATTGTCAAGAACTCTTACGATCAATCTTGGATCCCGAGACGACTCACACACTCTACGATGGACAATGGATGATGGTGTTATGGTGGTGGTGGGTGGTGGGTGAAGTGTGAGAGAGGTGGTGTGCCAAGGGATGGTTTGAGCTTGAGCTAAGCACTCCTATTTATAGGCTGAACAGAAGCTCGGGCACGGCCCCGTGTCCAGTGGGCACGGCCCCGTGTCCACATCCTTCCCTTATTCATTTAATGCAGCTTTGTTTTATTAGTTGACCACGCCCCCGTGTCCGCTGAGCACGACCCCGTGTGTAGAAGAATCTTTGTACTTTGAAGATTTGCCTAGATTGTGCGAATCTTATAGTTAACCACGACCCCGTGTCCGCTGAGCATGGCCCGTGGTGGGCAATAGAAGCTTCTACAACTTTGTCTTTTCTGCTGACACTTGGGCACGCTCCCGTGCTGGCTGAGCACGGGGCGTGTTCAGTCTTCTGTTATCTTGTTTTGCTTGGGAAGATGCTGTCGTGGGGTCGGGCATGTCACGTCTTGTTCCTTTTCTTGTATTTATGTTAGATTTTGATGTCTTTTTGCTTCTTTTGTTAATTTGAGTTCATTTAATCCTGAAAATACAAAAGGAAGACAAAAGTACACTTTTTCCAACATTAGTACTAAAAAAGGGTTAGTTTTGTGCCACAATTGATGAAATTTATATGTTGCATTTTGCACACATCAAATACCCCCACACTTGAATCTTTTCTTGTACTCAAGCAAAACTCTTTAATATGTGGCTATTACACTCCCAAATGGAATGGGTAGAGAAGAAGGTTTTTGGGCTTGTCATAGAGTGTCGGGATGTCCAAGATTCTTTATTTAGTTTTATTTTTATTTATTCACAATCCTATTCGTCATGATTTATTTAAAACTTTTCATAAGATAAATTACTTATTAGGGTATAACATGCCTCTTTTAAAATTCTATTTATATACAAGTTCACATACCTCACGGGGATCACTCAACACTCGGCCGAAAATGTATTTTTGTGGATCACTCGAGAACGGCATGGAACTTACTCCTACCATAGGCTTGCCAAGCAATCAATCCTCCTCCTTTTTAACTTATAAACCTTTGTAAATATCAAGAGGACTTTGTGGGTGAAGGGTTAGGCTTGGGTTAAAGGTAGGTGGTTGGGTTGGTGGTTAGTGGTTAGTAGAAAAAGGGCGAAAAAATGTAACAAGCGTCGGTTTTTGTAAGGCTTTCTATTTTTCAACATTTTATTTTTATGAAGCTATTTTTCAAACAAAGTCATTTTTGATAAACTTGTTTGCTTATTTGCTTTTGCTTCATAATCAACTATTTTTTTTTTTTTTTGAAAGCCATATGAGAAACCGAGCTAGTTACTAAAACAAAGGGTTAAAAATGAAAAAGGTTTTGGTGGGAAAAAGGGTGTTTGGTTTGGGTTATGAAATGAAAAGGTTTAGGCTCAAATGGGCTAACTAGGGGGATTTTGGGTAGGTGGTAAAAAAAAGAAAAATAATGGTGTAGAAATAAAAAGGGTTAATCCTAATGTCTCCATCATTTACTTACTCGGGTTCAAGTTGGTAAGGACCGGGAATGTATCGTCATGGCAAGTTCTAGAGTCATAAGAACCAAGCGGCTATTCACACAAGAAACGAAAAATGAGCATTTAGTCTAATGATATGTAATTGTATGCTCAATAAAGGCTCAAAACTCACTTTTGTGGGAATGAGTTTTTATGTGATCAAGTATATATAATCAAATTTTAACTAAGTTTGCCATGCCTTTTCATAATTTTCTTATGTTAGTTCTTTTTATCATGATGCTATCGGTTGTAAATTTGTAAAAATATAACCTTTTTAAGAACTTGAATTTCCTGAGTTAAACCTAGAAAAGTAAAAAAAATGAAAATTTTTGAAAAAAAAAAATTTGGGGTGATTAGCGGTTCCAATAGAGTTTTGTGTAAGGCTTGTATTTAGGACTTGCAAGATTCAAGGTTTTTAGCATCCCCCCCACACTTAAATTACACATTGTCCTCAATGTGTCCCAAAAATAAGTTTTTAGGTTGATTGAATGTGTAAAAAGGTGTAAAAAGCAAAAGTTTTGTGTTACTGGGCGCTGAACACGGCCCCGTGTTGTCCAGGCACGGCCCCGTGTTCAAGTGCCAGTAACAAAATTAAATCAAGAGAAACAGAAGCCTGGACATTGGGGCGTGTTGGGTGAACACGGCCCGTGTCCAGTTACCTGAGCTGGGTCTTTTTCTGCAGATTGTGCAGCACGGGGCCGTGTTGGGCGGACACGGCCCGTTCCGAGCTTACTGTAAACGAAGAATTTTGTCGGACGGTCCTGTTTTCCTGCATGGGGTGCTGGTTCAAGTTTCCCTTGTATCCTTTGCCATCTCAAGTGTGTTTTATTCCTGAAAATTAAAACTAACTAGAAAACATAAAAATTAATCTAAACTAAACTAAGGATAGTTCCGCGGAATGCCTCTGTGGTGCGCCACGTTTAAAAGGGTCCTTGGCTAGACCCAAAGCATGGTCATATGTTCCCCAAGTGTGATGTATTGCATCCCATGTTACACCGTCGGAGAGCGTCATCCAAGCTTGAGTCTATGACCTTCATGTAGTTGACCGGGTCTTCGTCCTCTACTCTTTTTCCACATTCAAACTTCACTTCCTTGTCCCCAAACTTCAATGTTAACGTTCCGTCATTCATATCCACCACTGCTTGGGCGGTGGCTAGAAATGGCCTCCCAAGGATGAGAGGGACATCGGTGTCTTCTTCCATGTCTAGGATGACAAAGTCGGTTGGGAAAACGAAGTTGTCAACTTTGACCAACAGATTTTCAGCGACACCTTGTGGAAATTTGACGGATTTGTTGGCGAGTTGTATGCTCATCCTAGTAGGGCTTGTTGTTCCTAGGCCGAGTCGTTTGAACATTGATGTGGGTATGAGGTTGATGCTAGCCCCAAGATCGGCTAATGCATTACGAACGGGGGATTCCCCAATCGAGCAAGGAATTGTGAACCTTCCGGGATCGATTTTCTTTTGTGGAAGTTTGTTGAGTACTAAGGTGGAGCATTCTTCGCCTAAGTTAACTAATTGCAATGATTCAATTTTCCTTTTGTGAGTGAGGAAATCCCTCATGAATTCTGCATATCTAGGCATTTGGGTTAGGACCTCAATAAAAGGAATATTAACATGCAATTTTTTTAGTAAATTTTCAAACTTTGCGAATTGCTCATCGGTCTTTTGACGATTCAACCTACCGGGGTACGGAATTGGAAGAGTCTTGGTGGGCTCTTGATTTGGTGGAGAAGCCTTTTTCTGGTTGAGGTGTGGGTGAAGTCGTGCTTTGGCTGAGTTGACTTCCTTCAACCGATGGTAACGGGGCATCCTCGGGACCCACGGTTCGGTTTCTCAATGTGATGAGGTGTACTTGCGCCTTTGGGTTGGTTTCGGTATTACTTGGTAACGCGCCTTGTGGTCTCTCGGAGAAATTTTGAGCTAGTTGATTTAATTGTTTTTCAATGTTTTGAATGCTAGCTTGTTGATTTCTAAAATTCGATTCCAATTGTTGAAATCGATCCGAGTTTTTCTTTTCGGTGTCGGAGATGAGGCGAGATACAGTATCTTCAAGCCTTTCTTTTCCACCTTGTTGTTGAGAGAAATTTTGTGGTTGTTGAAAGTTAGTTCATTGGTTTTGTTGGTTACTACTATTGCTGGGATCTCTCCAACCAAGATGTGGGTGGTTACGCCATCCTTGGTTGTAGGTACCCGTTGGAGGACCCAACGGCCTAGGTCTGTTATCAATGTAGTTTACCGTTTCTGTTTGTTCATCTAATTCTTTCATACAACTCCAATTTTCATGTGGCCCACCACACCCTTCACAAGCCATAACCGAGGCCGTTTTTGTCATTTCTAGCTTTTTGATTTTTGAAGAGAGGGCCACGATTTGGGCTTGTAAAGAGGTTCTTTCATCAACCTTATGGGCGCCCGGGGCAATAGATTTATTACCTCGGGGAGTGTGCCATTGAAAATTGGTTTGAGCAATTTCCTCAATTTGGTTATATATTTCATTTGGGCGATGATTACCTAAAAGTCCCCCGGAGCTAGAATCAAGTGTTTGTCTTGTGTGTGGAAACAACCCATTGTAGAAAGTGGATACTTGTTGCCACACCGCTAGACCGTGATGAGGACACTTTCTTAGTAGCTCCTTGAACCTTTCCCCAGTTTCATACAAGGATTCCCCATCCTCTTGTGAGTATGTATTAATTTCAGTCATTAATTTAGCCGTTTTAGCAGGAGGGAAATACTTATATAGAAACTTTTGGGCTAGTTCATCCCAGGTGTTTACCGAGCCAACTGGGAGGGTGTTAAGCCAAGCCTTAGCTCGGTCTTTTAGTGAAAATGGAAACATCCTAAGGCGAATGGCGTCATTTGATGCTCCATTGATCCAAAAGGTATCACATATTTCCAAGAAATTAGTAATATGTAGATGGGGATCCTCGTCCGCAAGCCCATGGAAGGTTGCGGAGTTTTAAAGCATTTGTATCAAATGCGGCCGGAGTTCGAAGTTGTTGGCTTCGACATTCGGTGCATTGATCGTGGCGCCGAGATTACCTACGGTGGGCCGTAGGTAATCCATGAGGGTACGTTGGTCCGCCATTGGAAGTGGGTCCCCCGAAACTTTCTCTTGATTTTTAGCTTTAAGTCTTTTTCTGAGAAAGCGTTCGGGTTCTTCTAGAGGTTCTTTTATGTCTCTACTAGAACTGGAGCTCATGTATTACGTAGGAAGTTCACATGTGGCGCCAAGGTTCCAAGTCCTGCGATAAAAACAGAAAAGAATGTTGGTCAGAAGGTTCACCACGGCCCCGTGCTCAGCGGACACGGCCCGTGGTCAAGGTTACAGTAATTGTTCCCCGGATCCCTGTTACTGGGAGTTGGACACGGCCCCGTGTTGCACCGACACGGCCCCGTGCTCAGCTCTCTGTAACTCGGAAAATAAAAACTGCCAGTGATAGGGCTGGGCACAACCCGTGTCCGACCAGGCACGGCTCGTGCTGAGCTCTGCAGAAACAGAAAAACTAAAAAAAATCCTAAAAAAAAATGAAAAATAAGAAAAAATGATTAGGCCGTTGATTCCTAACTTTCTTAAAATCCTTGTGTCCCCGGCAGCGGCGCCAAAAATTTGATGCGTGTGAAGTGTTATATATATATTAGGTGTATATTTTAAGCCCCTTTCACACTTTTTTAGTCAAGTTTTAAATTTATAAAACACGATATTTACTAACACTAGACACACATATGGGCAAGTGCACCCATCGTGAGCGTAGTATAGTGTTGGTAAGATACCGAGGTCGTCCAAGGACACAAGAGCTTTTAATACCGGTTTATCCTCAACGTCTAATCAAATCAAAAAGTTTAGAAAAATGTTTTAAGCTAAGAAAAATAAAAACTAACTAAAAATGCTGAAAAATAAAAGAAAAACAGATAGACAAGATGAATCACTTGGTTCCGACTCGTATCTAGTGTAACCTTTGATTATTTCCGCACTTTTGCACTTTTTAAGAGATTATCTTAGTTATTGTAGTAGGCCCTTCTTTTGAAGGTGACGTTACCCTCACCCCAGTAGTTTGAGTCAGCAAGGATACAATCCTAAAAGGGTGGATTATTGAAAGATAATTAATTAAGTTATTAATGCAAATTATGGTAGGCCCCTCTTTTGGAGGTGACGTTACCCTCGACTAAGTAGTCTGAGTCAGCAGGGATACAGTCCTAAATAGTCAGGTTATAGTATTAATAGTAGTTAACTTATGAGGGGATCAAAGAGTTTGGACCCCCGCCATCCAATACCGTTAAGTATTGAAGGAGGTCCTACTAAATTTGACCCAGGTCCATTGCAGGACCTCTAAACGCTGAACAATGGCAAGACCTTTACCAAACCGTTCCCTTAACCCCCGACCAGGTAGCCAACATACCTCCATATAGACCGTGGAGATATGAATGGTGAAAATCTTTTATTTTATATAGACAGTAAAATAATGCCAAGACACCACGGACAAACGATAAGGAAAGATCACCTTCAACATAAGAAACTAGTTATTAAAGTCATTAATACAAAACCAAGTAAAAAGTGCGAAAAGATTAAAAATAAAAAGTATTACACTAGACACTTTGTCTTCACCAAGTGATGTAAGAGACTTAGGCAACCATGGCCTTCATTGTCAAGAACTCTTACGATCAATCTTGGATCCCGAGACGACTCACACACTCTACGATGGACAATGGATGATGGTGGTGGATGATGGTGTTATGTTGGTGGTGGGTGGTGGGTGAAGTGTGAGAGAGGTGGTGTGCCAAGGGATGGTTTGAGCTTGAGCCAAGCACTCCTATTTATAGGCTGAACAGAAGCTCGGGCACGGCCCCGTGTCCAGTGGGCACGGCCCCGTGTCCACATCCTTCTCTTTCTTCATTTAATACAGCTTTGTCTTATTAGTTGACCACGCCCCCGTGTCCGCTGAGCACGACCCCGTGTGCAGAAGAATCTTGTACTATGAAGATTTGCCTAGATTGTGCGAATCTTATAGTTGACCACGGCCCCGTGTCCGCTGAGCACGGCCCTGTGGTGGGCAATAGAAGCTTCTACAACTTTGTCTTTTCTGCTGATACTTGGGCACGCCCCCGTGCTGGCTGAGCACGGGGCGTGTTCAGTCTTCTGTTATCTTGTTTTGCTTGGGAAGATGCTGTCGTGGGGTCGGGCATGTCACGTCTTGTTCCTTTTCTTGTATTTATGTTAGATTTTGATGTCTTTTTGCTTCTTTTGTTAATTTGAGCTCATTTAATCCTGAAAATACAAAAGGAAGACAAAAGCACATTTTTTCCAACATTAGTACTAAAAAAGGGTTAGTTTTATGCCACAATTGATGAAATTTATATGTTGCATTTTGCACACATCACTTACCATTAAACTTTCTTCAACCAATTATCTTGTTTGGAGCAATCAAGTCCTTCCCCTCCTAACCTACCTGCAACTTAATGACCATGTTGATGGGACCTCCTCGCCACCGGCAGAAAACATTACAGTTGACGGAGAATCCTCTCCTAATGCTTGTTTTCAAACCTATAAAGATGATGAGAAAGTTATTCTCTTGTTACAATCCACTCTTACTAAAGAAGCCATGGCAGAGGCCATTGGTTTTACCACTACTCGTCATATTTGGCTCGCCCTAGAGACAACCTATAGTCATCACTCCGTGGAACAAACTCACACTCTTGGCGATACCCTTCATCAATTTCAAAATGGGTCTTCTACTGTTGCGGAATACGGGTGTAAGTTAAAATCTCTGTGTGATCAATTAGCGGCTATTGGACATTCGGTTGCCTAAACCGACAAAACTCATTGGTTTTTGTGCGGTCTAGGGTCTCAATTTGAAACTTTTTCTACTGCCCAACGTACTGTTAGGCCATCACCTGTCTTCCGCGATCAGCTTTCTCAAGCCGAGAACCAAGAAATTTTCCTATAGGCCATTCATCATTCACAACCACCTTAGGCCGCTTACCTTGCTCAACCTCAACGTGGGTCCGGACGAAGGTCCTTTTTCAGGGTATCGTGGTCATTACCGAGGATCTGGTTCGGGACGAGGTCGTTCACTCGGATCACGTTGCATGCCTCACTGCCAATTGTGCTGAAAAGAAGGCCACTATGCAAGTGCTTGCCCTAACTTAGCCACTTTTGCCCAACATGCTTCTCCGATTGATGCCAACCTTGCTCAAGCCTTTCACGCTCAACGCCATGTGATGGAAAACTCTCCCGACTAGTGAGCGGACACCGGTGCCACAACCCACATGACGCCCTCCCTAGACTCCCTTGATGTATCACATACTTATATTGGTAATGAATCTGTTATTTTTGGTAATGGCCTTTCTCTACCGATCACGAAAATTGGTCATACCTCTTTAAACTCTTGCTTACCTATTACAAATGTTCTAGTCGTTCCACACCTTACTAAAAGCCTTCTATCTGTTAGTAAAGTTACACATGATTCTCCTGTTGATGTTCTTTTTTCTAATGATTTTTTTCACATTCATGATCGAAACACGAAAGCGGTTCTAGCAAGAGGAACATGTGAGACTGGTCTATACATTTTTCCGCAAGCACAAAAAGCTCTTGTTGCCGCTCTCTCCTCTCATCATCTTCATGCTTCCTTTGAACGATGACATAGTCGCTTAGGTCATGTTTCATTTGATGTTATTTCTGCATTGCATAAACTTGGTCATTTACTTCCTTATTACCCAAACCTGGAATATCTTAGTCTTGTCATTTGTCTAAAGCACGATGTTTGCCAATTGCTTTAAATAATAAATACTCTTTGCATGCTTTAGATTTAATACATTACGATCTCTGGGTCCCGCACCTATTCCTTCTTCAGATGGTTATTTATATTACGTTATATTTGTTGATGATTTCTCTCGGTTTACGTGGTTGTACCCTCTAAAAGCAAAATAGGATATTTATGATATTTTGACGGCTTTCTTACCATTTGTTCAAAACCAATTTTCATGTACCGTCAAAGTTTTTCAAAGTGATGGTGGTACTGAATTCACAAATAATCGAGTTCAAAAATTAACAAAGTGGTATTCCACATCGCTTGTCATGTACTCATACTCCTCAACAAAACGGACGTGTCGAGCGTAAACACCAACATATAACCGAAACGGGTCTCGCTATGTTATTCAATTCTCATGCACCGACAAACTTATGAGTAGACGCCTTTACATCAGCAACATATATTATAAATCTTCTTCCCACGCCGGTTATAAATGAAAAATTACCTTTTGAGACCCTTTTTAATAAAACCCCTCCTATGCAAACTTTTGAACTTTTGGTTGTCGGGTGTTTCCGTATCTTTGGGACTATTGATGTGATTAAAATACAACATATAAGTTATGTCAAATACGGTATAAAAGCAACCCTTTTTAGTACAAATGTTGGACAAAGCTCGTGTTTTCGTTCCTTTTAGATTTTCAGGGATAAAAGAGCATAAATTTGCAAAAGGAGCAAAAAGACAACAAAATCCAACATAAATGTAAAGAAGAGGGAATTTCTGCAGCTAGCCAAGCCCCAATTCACATCCAAACCTCAAAATAACAAGAACAGAAGACTGACACGTGGCCGTGTCCACCAGAAACGGGGCATGTCCAAAGATGGAAGCTGGGCAGGAGAAAAAGACAACTGCAAAAGACAAAAATGGCAGCCAACACGGGGCCGTGGTAAGCCAACACGGTTACACGGGACGTGGTCAACTCAAAGATTTTCAGAATCTACGATAGTACAACAAGTACTTTGTCCACGGGCCGTGCCATTGACACACGGGGCCGCGTTAGTACAACATCCGACAAGCAGTTAATGAGGAATATGGAGAGAGATGGGCACGTGGTCGTGCCAGCCGGGCACGGGCCGTGCTAGCCAGGCACGGGCCGTGCTAGCCAGGCACGGGCCATGCTAAAGCTTCTAAAGACTACTATAAATAGAAGTGCTAGGTTCCACTTCAACTCATCCATTGGCAAACCACTTCTCTCTCACTTGCCACCACTCCACCACCACTACAACACTATCATCCACCACCATCATCCATTTTTTCCATCTTTAGAGTGCGTGTGTAGTCTCGGGATCCAAGATTAATCGTAAGAATCTTTGTCAAACAAAGGCCATGCTTGGCTAAATTCTTACTTCACTTGGTGAAGACTTATCTTTTATGTATTTCTTTTATGATTTCCAACCTATGGCTACTTTTTAATTGGGTATGTATTAATGACTTTAATAATTAGTTTTTTTTTATATTGAAGGCGAATTTATTCAAACACTCTTCATATGTTCATTTACTCAACATGTTCATGTATTTACGGTCTATATAAAGCATGTTAATTAACCCAAAAGGGAGATTAGATGGGTGGTTTGGGTAATTCTGTGTCTCGTTCAGTGTATAGATCCTGGGAGAATTTGGTTCAAGCCTAATAATACATCACGAGTCGGAGCGGGCATTACCCACCAGGGGAGAGGTGCAAAAAACTTGAATCCCTTATTCTTAAACTACTATTAAAACCTTAAACCAACCCCGCAAGGACTGTATCCCTGCTGACTCAGACCAACGGGTTGAGGGTGATCGCCGCCTCGTAAGGGGGGTCCACCACATTTTGCATTAATAACTTACTTAGTTATCTTTCAATATTTCGACCTAGTGGGATTGTATCCTGCTGACTCAAACCACTAGGTTAAGGGTAACATCGCCTCCAAAAGAGGGGCCTACTACTATAACTAAGATAAGCTCTTAAAATGCCCAAAGTGCGGAAATCATCTAAAGGGTACATGAAAGATAAGTTGGTTCCAAGTGATTCTTTCTTATCTATCATTTTTATTTTATTTTTATTTTCTGTTTTTAGTTTTTTATTAGCTTAAAAATCTTTTCTCAAAAAATTGGTTCGGACGTTGACGATAAGCAGGTACTAAAAACTCTTGTGTCCTTGGATGACCTCGGTATCTTGCCATAACTATACTACACTCGCGATGGGTATACTTGCCCTAGCGCGTGTGTAGAGTGATAGTAGAATATTGTGTTTTATAAATTTAAAACTTGAAATCGGCGAGTTAAAATAAAGCTTAAAAATATAACTAAAAAGATACAACTCACCATGCACGTTTTCCTATGATGAAACCCCTGAAACAAGCGGGAGTGGAAATAACGAGGATATCCCTACTCCTGAACCCCATCGATCCTCTTTTCTAGACGACCTAGAACCCATAGGTGAAAAAGAAAAGAGGATCAACCAAAAAATCCAAGAGATAGAATCTTATTTGAAGGCGCGAAATTCATCAACGATTCCATCCGATGGAGAACTGATGGAGTAAAAACTAGGCATACAAGACAAACACCGAGGTCAACCAAACCTCTACCATAGACGACCGCAAAAACGAAAGTGATAGTCGTCCATGTATCGATTCTACCATGACGGTCCCCCCTACCATGTGTGAATCTCACACCAATAGCATTAACGGGAGCAAACCGACTCACACATTCTTTAACAAGAGCACGGAAAAGGTAAATAAGGGAAGGCCCTATTTTCCCATTCTTAAAGAAACCTTCTACCTTTCCGACAACCTCTTGCATTTTCTTATCCCTCGCCTAAGTATGCGGTATATCCGACAGTACGGTGTTGTTCCAACTAGTAAGGAACCACCCGACATCGGAAAATTCCTTAAAAATTTAGATAAAATTAAATAAAAGCTCTAACACGGGGTCGTGTTCCTTGAACATGGGGTCTTGCCCACTCTCTTCCAGTAACATGGGGCGTGTCGAACTAACACGGGGCTGTGCCACTCGTATTTTTTCGACACGGGGCTGTGTCAACAGTGACGTAGGCCGTGTTCAGCTAACGGACAACATTCTCTGACACATGCATCCGGCACGGGGCCGTGCTGCCCGGGCACGGGGCTGTGCCCGTGTGCTGTCACTATCTATAAAGTCAGCCTTTGGGAGAATGTTTGGAACCATTCACAAAAGGCAAGATCTCTGAGATTCTTCACACATAATAGAAGAGGTATGTTCTTAAAAAGTTCTCAATTGGGCTTCTTGTCTTTTCCTCTTTTATTCATTTCCTCTTCTTCATTCTCCATGAACTCCATTGAAGCTTGAAGCTTCAAGCTTCAAAAGCTTCAATAGGAGGCTCATTCTCTTGATTTATAGCTCAAGGTTTTGCAAATTCACGTTAGTAAAACATTATTTTAAGTTATTTACGTTCAGAAAATCAAAAATTAGTCAAAACTAACTTGAAATAAAAATTTTAGAGCTACAAATCTGGAACAGATGGAGCAGCACGGGGCCGTGCCAGGTAGGCATGGGGTCGTGCTGAATCGTCTGATCTTTCATTTCTTTCTAACGGTTAGTCATTTTCTCTCAAGATGGCGAGCCAACATAGTGGAACATCGTCGACGAGCTCCAGAAGTCAAAGGAGAGGAAGAAGGCTCTCAATCGAGGCCACTCTCGCAAGATACGTGAGTGCCTGAAGAGAAAGCCTTGATGAGATGACATTGGTGGAGGAGGTTCTCATAGACCGAGTGAACTACCTTACCATTGGGCTGGAGGATTGTTTCAGAGAAATCAACCTTTTTGCATCAAGGTTGAATATCTTGGCTTTACCTCCCATGGAACCAATTTTCCCATAAGAAGATTGAACCTAGCTAATGAGATCATACAACCTACGGGTTAGGATGTCAAGATTCCGGAACCTCCTCCTATTGACGCCACTTTTGAGGTCCTGGTCAATCCCTCACCCTCTCAAGATGAGGCGGAAGAAGAGCCCTTTATCTTCCTACCAAGGGAGATTAAAGAAGTGCTCAACGACCTCTAGCTTGAGTATTTCCGATAAAAGCTATTAGTCCTCCATCTTCCAACATTCATAAATTTATGAATGTAGCTTTTAGGTAGTTAAAAATTGATCTCGAAAAGGTATTTCCAAGATTTTATCTATCTATCTATCTAGCTTTAGTTTAAGTAGGTTTGTAATTTTTCATTTCCTTGTAATATTTTTATTTTAATGAAAAAATGGATGTTTGGATGGTGGTATTTCAAATAAAAGCGTTAGAGAAAACAGAAACACAAAATGGATGATGAAATGGAACCCATGCACGTAAAACAGAATCCTCCCGACTCATTTTCAGCAAAACAGTGGTTGCAGCACGGGGTCGTGCTCACTCAGCACGCCTCCGTGCCCGTCTTACTATTGTCAAACATTCCCTGTCCAGAAGGTGGCACGGGCAGTGCTTACCCAGCACGCCCCCGTGGCCACCCCACTGTAAGTATTCTGTTTTCATTTATTACTAGCACTTTGGACACGGGGTCGTGTCCCTATAGCACAGGGTCGTGCTGCAAGTGCCAGTAACCAAAATTTTTTGTTATTTTCACAATTTTTACGCATTTTTTCCAAAATAAAACCTTTTTGGGATACATTGGGGACAATGTGTAATTTAAATGTGTGGGGGATGATAATTAAAACCTTGAATCGTTTGTCCTAAATCAAGCCTTCCACAAAACTCGCCTTGATCATTTTTTTACTTATCTTAAGTTTAGTTGGGTAAACAAGTTCTAAAAATTATGTTTTTACAAATTTACTACCAATAGCGTCGTGATAAAAAGAACCAATTTAGAAAAATTACGAAAACGGGCATGATAAATCTTTGTAAAATTTGATTATATATACATTTTTACACTATGACCCTTTTTCCCACAAAAGTGAGTTTTGAACCATTTCAGAGCATAAAAATATACATCTTTACTAATTTCTCAATTTTCGTTTCTTGTGTGAATAGCCCGTTTGGTTCTCACGAATCTAGAACTTGACAACCTTATACGTTCCAAGTCCTTACCGACAAAAATCCAAGTAAATGACAGAGGCATTAGGACAAACCCATTTTTCAAACAAAACCTTTATTTTCTTTCTTTGCTTTATCCAAAAACACCCCCTTAGTTAAACCCTTTGAACCTTAAAAGCCTTTTCATTTCAAACCCACAAAAAACTACCCTTTTCATTTTTCATCTTTCATTTTTGTAAATCTATCGGTTATGAAATTACGATTACGGCTCAGTTTCAACTTTGGCAACCAAAAACAAAAACATAAAAATTTGAAAAATATGCCAAAGTATTTTTGCTAAGCTAAAAAGCAATAGAAAAACCGATAGTTTATGTTTTTACCCTTTTTCCGAATAAACCTACAAAACCCAAACCAGCACCTACCCTTCAAAGTCCTCTTGATACTTATAAGGATTTAACGTCAAAAGGAGGAGGTTTGATTTATTGCCAAGCCTATGGTAGGAGTAAGTTCAAAATCGGGCACGAGCGTTTCACTTAATATTGGCCGAGTGTTGAGTAAATACTTGTGAGGTGTGTAAATTTGTATATAACTAAATAGAATTTTATAAAGGCATATTATACCCAAAGTAAATAATTTTTCGTAAATTAAGTTTTAAATAAATCATGACGAATAGGATTGTGTTGGAACTTATGAGATCGTTCATACTTGTACATGATTAGTTTTATTATAGTTTGTAGCTAGTTTTAAAGTCTAGGGGCATATTTTGTAATTTGATGAAAGTAGCAAACCTAACCTAGTGTAGATAAGATGCCAGCATAATTATAATTATGCTGGCAAGTCAGGATCTATATAAACCCATGTATTGTTTCCCTAGCTAAGCTTTTGTCTCTCTTGGTGAATATTAGTGTTGTTTACATTTCAATCTCTACTCTTGTGCTTAAATCAGATTTCCAAGGTGCTTTATTAATTTATCTTCTGGTTTGGATTCAATACAACACTTGTTGTATTCATCATACCATTAGCTTCATCTTCATCTTCATTCTTGATTCTTCTTAACTTTTTCATAGTACAAACACCTAATCAATAGGTGTTTTGGACTAAAACAATCAACCACTGTGATCCGGATTGATAATGGGATCTACAATTTGGTATCAGAGCCTTAGTGCTCTTGGTTGTTGTGTTTTTGTTAAGATTTTTCAAAGTTTTGAAGGTTTTTCAAATTTCAAGGTTTTTCAAACTTTTGGACTTAAAATGGATTGATTGGTGTGTTTAATCGATAGGTTGTTGTTAATCTGTGATTAGGGAGTCATTTTGGACATTTTGATGCATAGAAACATCGTTTTTGAGTCGTTTTTGGGTGATTAGAGGGTTTTAGTTCGTGTTAAACCCTCTGGTTGGCGAAGATAAAATTGAATATAGCGAAATTATTTTTGAATACAACGAACGTGTTTTTAAATACAGCGAAATCATATTTAAACATCGCATAATCGTCAAGTTCGCCGACTAAAACTCGAGCGAAGTTGCTGATTTCCGGCGAAATAGTGCCATGTGTCCCTGTAGCGAAATTCTCGAAGGAGACTTCGAGAACTGTGATAAAGAGCCACAGCGTTTTTATCACGGTGTCCGGCGAAATAAGCCAAACTAACGTGTGTGTTTATTGTATCAACGGAATTAGCTCTCTTTGCTCGTGCAGGACTTCTCCGCGTACCGGCGAAGAAAATTGACCTGTGAATACAATCGGCGAAATTCGTTCTGTTCCACTAATTTCAGTCAGATCTCCGGCGAAGTTACCTATTTCGCCGGCGAAATTGCTCACCACCAGTTAGTCAGCAAATTTAACTTCTGATCAGCTCTCTTAAGTCAAAAACAAGTCAAGATGTCGGTGAATCAACTAAGTCCAGTTGCTCAAGCTGAACTTGAGACCGGAACCACCACAAGACCACCAAAGTTGAAAGGAGCCGAAGATTTCGGTACTTGGAAGAATCAAAGCAAGTCATTCTTCGAATTCACTGACTACAATCTATGGCTTTCTGTCATCGCTGGACCCCACGTTCCAACGGTAGGTCAAGGAGATGTGATAGTCAATAACAACGACCCTACAACCTTCACCGATGAAGACAAAGCTCTAATCCAACGCGACCGTCGTGCGCATGCTGCCTTAACCATGGCTTTGTCAACTGACGACTGTAACATGTTTGAAGAATACAGAACTGCTAATGAACTCTGGCACACTTTGATCGAACACTACGAGGGAAATGAAGAGCTACTTGAGAGCAAAAGAGACATGGTCATGTTTGGTGGAATTCATGGTGAAAGCCTTTCCGATCATATCACTCGCTTTCTGAATATGATGACCAAGATGAAGAAGGCAGTGTTGGTGTATATGTCTGTCGACTTCGTCTTGTATCGAGTCTTGTATTAGTTTAGTTAGATCAGGGCACGTAGAACGAGAAAATGAGAAATGTGTGTTTTAGGGGCATTTCGCACGAAATGAGAAACTGCCATTTCGCACGAAATGAACTGGTCATTTCGCACGAAATAGTCATTTCGTGTGAAACTGATTTCGTGTGAGCAGTTTCGTGCGAAATAGTGGTGCCTATAAATACATGTCGTGTCATTTCATTTGTAACGATTCAATTCCGATAGCGAAGCTCTGCCGAATTGTCTCCAGCATTGTAATACGATCTGATATCAATACAGAGACAGTTTAAAGTGATTTATTGTGCAATCCAGCTGAAATAACTCCAATACGTCTGTTTCCGCCTTTCGTATAGGACGAGATCTCTTCTGATCGACTCCTTTGGGTCAGCAAACGATCCTACAAGTGGTATCAGAGCTCAGGAGGAAGAGTTCTTACCGATTTCAGCTTGATTTTTTCAAAATTCTGTTGTCTACACCTTCTTTTCAAAATTAAACAAAATTTCACGGTTAAAATGGCTTGATTTTCAAATATAATGTGCGAAACACTGTTTTAACCAACCCTAGAAAGAATCAGATCATAATTCGAAGTAAAACTTGATCAATTTTTGCAAAAACTGTTCGAAAGTTTCATTTTGCACGAAATTGATATCATTTCGTTTGAACTTTGCTGCATTTCGCACGAAAACAGAGTTTCATTTCACACGGAAACAGGTTTCCATTTCATACGAGATCAGATTTCATTTCGTATGAAATCACTTTTCATTTCGTACGAAATCAACATTTCATTTCGCACCATAGTTGTTTTCGTTTGAAGAGGGTCATTCCGCGTGAAAGTTCATTTCGTTTGAAATATCAAGTTTGTGAAACTTTGAAAATCGAATCATGGAGAACGAGTTCTATAATGCCTTTGCTAGTCCGATGACTATTTCTCAGAGTACAATGCTAGAAAATGAAATAGGAACAACACAAAAACCGCCTAAGCTCACGAGTATCAAGGAATACAGTGTATGGGCCGAACGTTTTGAAAACTGGGTTCAAGCATATCACTTAGATGCTTGGGAACATACTGAATCTCAATATAGTAGACCGGTTAAGGATGATGGAGTGAAAATTTAAATTATAAATTTGAGTGTTGAGGAGAAAAAGAAATACAAAGATGAAAAAATGATGGTTAGTCTCTTGCAGCAAGATATTAAAGAAGACATCCTGATCTTACTTCAACACAACGGTAGTGCACATTCGATCTGGGAAGAATTAGAATCAAAGTTTCTTGGTAGTCACGAGATGATCAAGAACAAAAAGTCTCTTTTGAAGAAAGAATTTGATCTATTCCGTGGATTAAGAACTGAAAACACCAAGCAGATTATTGAAAGATATTGCAATTTGGTGAAGAATATGAACAGATTGAATATCAATAAAGATAAAGATGAATTGATTGAAAAGTTGGCTGATGCGTTGCCACATGATGTTTGGGGCACGTATCTTATGATGTTGAAAAATAAACCAGATTTTGACAAGTTAACGCTAAGTGAGTTTATCAAACAACTCGAAGCTCAAGAAATGGAACAACGAAAGATAGCAAGAATGAAGAACTATGATGGAGAACAAGACATTGGTCTGTATTACAAAGGTGGTGTTAGTGATAAGAACAACTTGCTTTCAATGCAAAAAGTTATTCTGAAAGTTCATCTCAAGGATGAAGTAGCAAAATGGGATTTTCTTCATATCCATCATTTGATCCACATTTTTCAGCAACAAAAAGTGGAAAAGTTCTTCAATGCAATATTGCTTTAAATCTTGAAAATGATCAAAATTACTCGGAAGAAATTGCTAAAAGTCATATGTCTCTGTTGGTGACTGTGTTAGAGTCGTATGGGAGTTTAGTTGCAGGAAGGATCGGCAATCCAATGCTGACAAAAGAGGATTACGATCAGGTTGATGCTGAGGAAATGGAATTGATGGATATAAAGTGGTGTTTGGCGAGTGTGTTGAGAAGAGCTGAAAAATTTAAACAAATTACGGGAAAAGATGATTTTCGTGATGTTTAGTGCAGTTGTCTGTCGACTTCATCTCAGTTCGAGTCTCAGATTGTGAAAGAGCCTGAAGATTGCGTTTTATATCGAGTCTCGGTCTCGTTGCGAATCTGATCAAGCGTGACATCATCAATATGACATCATCAATTGTATCATCTACACAAGAAGACAAGACATGCATGAAAACAGAATGTTACATGATTATAGGCTTTCGCTTGAAACAGATTAGCTTGTCGGTTTCGCTTGAAAGGTTAGTTTGTGGGTTTCACTTGAATGTAATCATGTATGTTTCAAGCGAAACCTAGGAGGCTATATATAGGCATGTTGTCTTTTCATTTGTAACAGTTCGTAAATTCCATACCGAGGTGCTGCCGGTGTGAATACTGATTGTAATTGCTATTATATCAATCAAATCAGTGTTTAAAGTGATAAGCAAGTTGTTTCAAAGTCAGTTTCTTAGTTTCCGCATCTGAAACTAATAAAATCTCTTCTGAACGACTCGTTTGGGTCACAAATCGATCCTACAAGTGGTATCAGAGCTCAGGAGGAAGAGATCTTGCCAAAACAGCCTGTTTTCCTCACTTTTTCTGATTTCTACACCATTCTTTCACAAAATTGAAAATTTTTCACGGTTAAAATCGGCTCAAATTCACACATATTATACGTAATCATGTTTTAACAAATCCTGGAAAGTTTCAAAGCTAAAATCGGCTTAAAATTGATGCAAATTGAACTTTCGCTTGAAATTCTGTTCGTTATTTGCTGACGTCATTCGCTTGAATCTGGCATTCGCTTGAAAAGTTCATCGAGTTGTGTGAAACAAAAAACGAGGTTGTCAGTTTTTGCATGTGAAAGAGATTATCAGTTCATGAAAGAATTATGTGTGCATGTGAATATATCGGTTTATGGGTAGATGTGATTCTCGTAAATTGTCCTCAAGTTTTGTCGGCCATATCAGTTTGCATGTGAATTGAAGTTGTCTGTGCAATCATAGTGTCTTATTGTGCATTCCAAATAGTCAGATTTAACGTGATTCATAGTCGCAGCCTATTGGGTTTACAAATAGTCTATTGGGTTTACAAATAGTTGCAGCCCAATTAGATACATGTGATTTGAATTGTCAGATCCACTATGGTGTTGGTCAAATGAGAATTAAGGTGTGATCACAATTTTCGGCACTTTATACAAAAAATCACGTGAATCACTTTGATCAAATAGTTGCGGACCAATTTTTATTCAACAACAAAAGAAGTTGTTGTCACTGGTTTGCATGTGAACAAGAAGTCAGGCCCAGGTTTGCATGTGATTTTGGTTTTTGTCATCGGCCCAAGTTTCCATATACATTGACAAAAGACCAAGAGGCCCAATCAGATTTAATGCAAATTTAAAGTTGTCGGTTTACAAGTGAATTCATGTGATAGTGTGTCAGGCGCATATGAATTGGGGTCACAAATTTGATAAAGTGTCTCGGTCCAAGTGAAGGTATTGTTTACAAGGTGATATAGCTCGTTTGGAGACCAGTATTTTCGAAACAAGAAAGTTTGTGTTTTTGTGAACTCTTGAAATCGAAACATGGATTTTGAAGAATTATTGGCGTATATGAATTATGAATCTCAGCAGTATATTCAGATAAAGAAAGAAGAAGAAACAGTCTCAGCAAAAGAAGTTGTTGAAAAATTTCCGGTTTTTGATCACTCGTCTGATGAAGAGAGTGACAATTATGAAGAGGAAATTCGGGAACTTGAAAATCTTAAACAACAACTTCCATCTGATCAACGTATTGGAAAGTTATTTTATGCCGATAAAATTGAAAAAATGAAAGAAAAACAAGATGCAAAAAGAAAGAATCAAAAGGCAGTTATTGTTAAAGAAGAGATCAGAGCTGAGAAAGAATAAAAGCAGCAACAACAGAAAGGCAAATCAAATCTTGTGTGAAAAGGCAGGTTGAACAAGTTCCAGCTGTCAAGATTGAGAAAGTAGAATCTGAAAAACCTGTATCTGTAAATCCTGAACCAGAGTTAAAGAAAGAGGTTGTAGAAGAAGCACTTATCTTTGATCATTCATCAGAAGAAGAGAGTAAGGTTGAAATTTTTCATGAGGAGAAGAAACAGGTTGAAAATATTTCAGCTTTGAAGGTTGAGACAAAAGCTGATGAGAAACAGATTCCTGGGAAATGCTTAAACTGTGAAAAATCTGAGATAGACAAGTCCAAACTCTTGAAGAATGTAGAGAGTTTGTCATTAGAAAACAAAAATCTTAAAAAATCAGAAAATGTTTTGAAAAATCAAATACAAAATTTAGAAAATGAAAAAGTAAAAATTGAGAAAGATTTTCAAAGTCAAATAAAAATTTTAGAAGATGAGAGAGATTTGTTTGGTAAAAACAATCTTGAAAAACAAATTGCAATCAATTCTCATCTTGAAAAGATTATTCGACTTGAAAAGGAACCAGAGTGTGCTCAAAAGAAAATCAAGGAATGGGAAGAAAAGTTGAAGGTGTTTGTGAATACTTCAACTATTCCCTGTCCAAAACCTGTTAATTCAGTTCCAATAAGTGACAATGTCACAAATTTTGACAAAGTCAAAATTGAAGATTGTGATGATAAATCTGATGTTGAAAAAGAAAAAGAAGAAAAAAGAAAAACATTTTTGAAATTAAATGAAATGTTTAAAAATACTGTTTTACATTCTACTGAAAAGGGAGAATGCTCTAAGCAAAAACCTTTGAAGAAGAAAGTGGAACAGAAACAAAAAGTTAAAAATGAGAAAATTGTGAAAAAAGAGAATAAAAGTTTATCAGATCAATCATCCAATCGCAATAAAAAATTACAAAAATTAAAAAATGAAAACTCAAAAATTGTTGGTAATAAGTGGTGCAGGTCGAACCATAGTGCTCAAAAGCCAAATCCAGCAAATGAGAGAAAAAAAGAATATCACCAAGCCAAACAGTGCTTTGATCTAAATGTTTGGACTAAAAATGGTGATTGGTATGATAACAAAGTGTGTTACAGATGCGGTTATCAAGGACACATTGCTGTTAACTGCCAGAGTTGGAGTTATGAGACGAGGAGATGCTATAACTGGCATATCAAAGGTCACATTGCCAGAGATTGTCTAAGGAGATCGAATGAAAGATCGAGGGCTAAATCTCAGAAAATGGCAAAGATACCAGTCTCTGTAAAGCCCAAAGAACAGAAAGTTCAAGAACGTAAAGTTCAAGAACAGAAAGTTCAAGAACCGAAAGTAAAACTTTCTCAGGGACAAAAAGACAGACTGAGGAAGAAGAGGAAGAAGGCCAGAGAGTATCTGGAGAAGATTTTATCCTCGGATACAACTGGTAAAACAGATAAAAGTTCTGATAAATCGTCTTGTGCTCCAAAGAATGACAACTCAAACAAGATGAATTCATCAGATACAAATCTGAGGACGAAAGAGGGAAAGAAGAAAAAGAAAGTTATTGGCAATGAATCTGTTTCTTCGGAAACAAAGGATCCAAGTGTCGGCGATGAATCTGGCTCATCAAAGTCAGACAAGCCACATTCATGCAATGAATCTGGTATGGTAAAACCAAAAGAGCCATGTGTTGAGGTAAAAAATGAGAATTATGGTCTAACAATGGATGATGCAAATTTTCCACCATTGTTGAACAAGAATTCAAAATCACCCAAGGACCGTCAGGCTTGGATGAATCTGTTTAAATGAAAAACCTGAGTTGCCGGAGCTCCCAAGTTGGTAATCGTGGAGCATGAATCGGCATCATTCATTGTTTATGAAAATTGTTTGTGTATAAGTGTAAATTTCCAGAACTCCCAGGTTGGTAAGTGTGGAGTAGGAATCGGCACCTTGAGAATTCAACCAACAGATGATGTTTGGTTGAAAATGCTTGATTGGATTGATCTTACAAGTGGTAAATCAGGGACATTAAGTTGTATCTGATTTCCTACAAGTGGTTGAAAAACAATGTGATGAACCAAATCCCTAACCTACAAATTGTAAAATCAACAAAACTAATTTTCCGGAAAAAACCATTTGATTAAAACAAACTTAAGTGTTTTGAAATCAATGGGAAAATAGTTTGTTGTGAGGGGGAGTTCTGATTGTTTATGCCAAGTGGATGGAGAATTGAGGCAATTTGATATCAGTTGTCATGTTCTTGTACAGTTTGTTTTAAATTTTCTTTAGATGTATTTGTATTTTAGGGGGAGTATATTTTTCAGAAAATCCAAAAACATTAGAAAATTTGAAAAAGCCAAAAACATGATAAAATGAAAAATTAGTTTTTGTTGCATAAAAGAGGAAATGATAGTACATCAGTGGACTGTCACAACACGCTAAAGAAATGGAAAGTTAAAATGTGATTAACGGTCTCACTAAGGATGTGACGATAGGCTCAGCTAGATTAGTAGATTTGCGATAACGATACAAACTTAAATAAAAAAGCCTAGTTCTAGTGGGAAACATGGTCAAAAGCATAGTACTTAGTTTTGTCCTTCTTGATTGTGTACGTACTCAGTAATCGCTGATTGTCAAAAGACATAAAACTGGTTAAGTTTGTGAACTTTCACAACTTTGCTGAAAAGTCACTGTGATTGTGCATTTTATTTTGCAAAGATTTAAACTTGTTTTATTTCTTTATTTTGTTTAAGCATCGGACATCCTCTGCGTATACGTGAGTATCGACCTGGATGTTGTTGCCTAAACGTTCTGCTTTATTTTCTTTGGTGTTTCGTTTAAGCTTTGGACCTCCTCTGCGTATACGGAAGTATCGACCTGGTGGTTAAAGCCTAAACAACTTTAACTTGTTTTATTTTTCTTATTTTGTTTAAACATTGGACTTTCTCTGCGTATACGGAAGTATCGACCTTATTGTTAATGTTTAAACATTCTGCTTTGTTTTCGCACAAATCACAGTTGATAAAAGTTTAAAGGCATTACTTGAGTTAGTGTATTGCATGATGAGGGGATATGCTGAGATCGTGGGGTCCATAAGAATTTAGTGCTATCTAAATATACCTTAAAAGTATCGGTAAGCATGTCGAAAGTTTTTAGATTGAGTTTAAGTGGATAACAATATCGTTAATCAATGTGAATTGTTTCGAACTTAAAATGAAATCAAGCTTAACGGTGTTGGTGATTTGTCTCAAAAACTGATATGATCCTCTTACACAAACTCACAAAAATAGTGTGTATAAATATTTCTTTACTGCATTTCTGTTATAATAAAAAATCCAAAAAGTTTTTAGTATGTTTTAGCATAAATTTTGAAAAATACAAAAAGATTTTCGACAACTGATGTTGAAGAGCTGATTTTCAAAATTTCAAGTGTTGAACATGATGAACAGGTTTGGGAGTGAGTGAGTGCTTAAATGAAGAAATTTTGATTTTGAGAAAGAAAGTTTGATTAGTTAATTGGGATCATTAATTTGAACTTGATGTAACTATTTCCAGTAAGTTTTTGTTATTGTTTTAAGTAAAAACTTATGTGGTGGTGAGAAAATTTGTGCAGGAGATGAATTGAACAAAATTAAAGCCAGGGATTGATCTCAAGGTGATAGCTAATTCCAGACAGCGATCCCATCATGATGAGAGGGGGAGTCTGACGAGGTTAGAGCCAAAGAGAAGATATTGGTGCATGCTAAGAAAGAAAGGAGATCGATCAAGATTGAAGAGTCGTTATGATGAAGACTCTCACTGAAGATTCCGTCAACATTTAAGGGGGATTCTGTTAGTGCAGTTGTCTGTCGACTTCATCTCAGTTCGAGTCTCAGATTGTGAAAGAGCCTGAAGATTGCGTTTTATATCGAGTATCGTTCTCGTTATGGATCTGATCAAGCGTGACATCATCAATTGCATCATCTACACAAGAAGACAAGACATGCATGAAAACTGAATGTTACATGATTATAGGCTTTCGCTTGAAACAGATTAGCTTGTCGGTTTCGCTTGAAAGGTTAGTTTGTGGGTTTCGCTTGAATGTAATCATGTATGTTTCAAGCGAAACCTAGGAGGCTATATATAGGCATGTTGTCTTTTCATTTGTAACAGTTCGTAAATTCCATACCGAGGTGCTGCCGGTGTGAAGACTGATTGTAATTGCTATTATATCAATCAAATCAGTGTTTAAAGTGATAAGCAAGCTGTTTCAAAGTCAGTTTCTTAGTTTCCGCATCTGAAACTAATAAAATCTCTTCTGAACGACTCGTTTGGGTCACAAATTGATCCTACATGATGCAAATGTTTCTACTTTAGGATTTGATAAATCTAAAGTTACTTGTTTTCGTTGCAGGGAAAAAGGGCATTTTAAGAGAGAGTGCACAAATCGTGAAGCAAGTGGAGCTCAAAATCCTTTTGGAAACAATGATTATTATCAAAAAGCGATTTATCATCAAGTTGCTCAACAGCCGTATCAATAAGAACAGCAACAAACTGCACATGCTAGGAAGGTGATCGAAGATTCAAAAAGTGTGTCATGTTAATCAAGATGATGGAAGTACATCAAAAGAATTCAGTTGGAATAAATATATTTCGGCTGATAGTAAAGCATGTCTGATAGATCAAGATGATGAAAGGCTTCCAGAGGGTTTCAGTTGGAAAGATTTCAATTGGGATAATTATGATCCTAACAGAACTACAGATCATAAAGCGTTTGTTGCTCAATGTGTTAAAGAGAATGGTGAAAAATATACTACTGATAATCATTGGGCAGAAAAAATAAGAAAGCGTTTAAATTCTGGAGCCAAGAAAGATGAGAAAGTTAAAGAAGAGGTTCGTGTGATAAAAAAGCAGGACAAAGAAATTCCAGTGTTTGAGATTAAAAAGGAAACAGTTGCAGAGAAATTTTCTGAGAATTATGAAAATAGTGAGACTATGAAGAAGCAAAACAGTGAGTTGATTCACAACATGAACAGGCTGAAAGAATCGTATGATGTATTAAACAAAGCAATGAATCAATACAACCAGTCAAGCAGTGAACAAGCTACAGCCATGAAGACACTCAATGGAGCATACATGATAAAGCAAGAAATGATCAATTATTACATTGGGTTAATTGCTGAGCTTGAACAGAAATTGTAAACTCAGAAAATCAAAACTGAAAGAGTAAACAAATTGTTGAAAAGTTAGTCATGTTCTTCTTATGTAATTGATAAAATTTATCCTATAGTGGCAGGTTTAAAGACATTTGAAGAAGAAATGTCTGAAGAGAAGATTTCTGAAACAAAAAAGGATACAGAAGAGAAGAATTCTAGTAAGAAACATAGTGTCAGTTACAACAAATGTCCACTCTTGCTTAAAAATGGATATTCTTCACGAAATCCAAATTCAGAAAGAGTAAAAAAGGCAACCAACTTACAGTGGGAATTTGAGTCTTCAGATAATTTGACAGAAAGTATTGATGTCACTTTCACATCGTCAATCACTGATCATGAGTCTGAGTTAATAAAGAAAGTGGTCGATCAGGTGTTGGATAAAGATGAAACCGAGGAGTCAATGTCGGAATCGAAGTCAGAGTCAAAGTCTGAGTCCGACACGACAAGTTCAACAATCAAAAAGGGCAAACGGGTTTACAATAAAGAATTTTTGTTATCAAAATCTAATTTGAATGACGAACCGATCAAAGTAGCATATACTTTGAACGATTCTGACAAATTATATTCTGGTGAAGAATTTCCAATAAGAGGTGTCAAAACTGAAATGATCAAAAAGGTTTTCAAACTAATAGAAATTAATATTTCTGAAATAAAAGATGTAAATCTTTCTGAAAAACCTAAAAAATACACCTCAAGAGATCAACAAAGGTTAAACAAGAAAAAAAGTTACAGTTCTGGTTCTGGTTTTCAAAAGAAACCAAATCATAACCGTAATTTCAAAAAGAAAGGTCTTGGTTTTATTCCACCAAAAAATCATAAAAATGAGAAAACTTATAAACCAAAAACTGTTTTTGTTTCAGGGACATCATCTGAAAAAGAAAAGGAGCAAGTGTTCAGAAAACAACCAAACAAAGAATTTCTTGCGAAGAAGCAAGAGGAAATGAAGAAAGAAGTTGCTCAGAAAATGAAGGAGACAAGAACCTGTTTTAACTGTCATAAAGTTGGTCATATTGCCAGAAACTATTTAAAGGCAACCAATACTCAACAGGGAGTATCTCTTAAACTGAAAGAAAAAGTTGTTGATAAAAGTAAACCACCAACCAAAAGATTTAAAGTTTTTGAAAACTCAACATTTGAGGTTGGAGAATGTTCAAAAAGGGTTTACAAGAGGAAAGTTAATCTTGACAATCACAAGTGGATTGTTAAGAAATCAGTTGATAATTTTAGCAATGATCCTGATTCGTCAAAATCAGAGGAGCTATCTTATGGCGATGAATCTGATTCCACAAAGTCAGAAGAGCCACAAGTTGTATCAAAAGTTGAGAAATCAGTTCCTCCATTGGATGATGAAAATTTTCCACCACTGCGGGCTAAGAATATAAAATCAAAAATTGGAAAAGTTGAGATTTCAAATCAATTCTTTACTGAAAAGAAAGAATTTGATGTTGAAAAAGTCTTTAACCTCACTGTTCTAAACATTTTTGGAAAAATGATTGATGGAAAGGTGAAAGGGGTTGAAGAATTTTATGAGAAAAAAATAAAGAAACCAGATGAACATGGTTCATCCCAGATTAGTAACTGGGATAGAACCTATCATGACTAAACTCTGGACTTGCCGGAGCTCCCAAGTTGGTAATCGTGGAGAAGGAATCGGCATCTTTCTTGAGAAATTCACGTTGGTGATATTTCGACTTACTAGTGGTGTGTTTATGAAAACCTACAAGTGGTTATTGGTTTGATTCTACAAAGGATTAATCAAGGACATTAAGTTGTACTTGATTTATCTTTCCTACAAGTGGTGTTTTTGATAAAACAATGTGATGAAACCCCTAGCCTTCAAATGGTTTGTGAATTTCAACAAAACTAATTTTCCGGAAAAACCATTTTGATTAAAACAAACTTAAGTGTTTTGAAATCTTAATGGGAAAATACTTTGTTGTCAGGGGGAGTTCTGATTCTTTATGCAAAATGGATGGTGATTTGAAGCAATTCACATCGGTTTGTCAAAATTTTCTTTAAATGGTTTTGAATTTTAGGGGGAGTAAGAAATTTCAGAAAATCCAAAAACATTAGAAAAATTGAAAGAGCCAAAAATATGATAAAATTCAAAAAACGAGTTTTGTGATGAAAAAGAGGAAATGATAGTACATCAGTGGACTATCACAGCACGCTAAAGATTTGGAAAGTTAAATGTGATAAACGGTCTCACTGATGATATGCCAGTAGGTTTTTACACATTCAGTAGATTGTTTTCGAGATATAAACCTAAATATCATACTTACTTATTTCGTGGGGAATATCTCTCGGATATATGGGTAACCCCCAAAATCTTGTTTGAAGGGCTTTCTATTTATGACATACTAGGTCTTTGTGCGTGGTGATATCTGGGGTATTATACCTGGACTTCTGATTTTGCGAGAGCAATAGCCTAGTCCTCGTATAATACTTTGCATTGCTTTAATTTTAAAGCTCGCCCTCAGCATAAAAAATGATGAAACATTGAAAAATGCTAATCATGTGCTGTTGTAAAAAAGATTCTTTAAAGGGAACCCACCGAAAAGCGAACCATCATATCTCTGATTTTGTGGAAGCAATAGCCTGAGCTCTCATGGTCTCGTAATTAACCCTTTACAGATATCACTAGTGTACATTCATCTGTAAGACTAAATATAGGAGTCTGGATACGAGAGTATATTCTGAGGTGGTACACATGAATAAGTTTAAGTGCTTAAAACACTAATCTCGTATCTCAAAACAGTTGAACTTTGTGTGAAAATTTAAGTGGATCAGTATACTGACAATCTAAGTGAATCGTTTAGATCTTAAAGTGTTTAAAGCTCAACGGTGCTAGTGATTGGTCTCAAAAACTGATATGATCTTCTTTCACAAACTCACAAAAATATTGTATGTAAATATTTTTTTTACTGCTTTTTCTTTCAAGTACAAAAATCCAAAAAGAGCTTCGGTGTGTTTTAGCATAAATTTTTAAAAAATACAAAAAGATTTTCGACAACTGATGTTGAAGAGCTATTTTTCAAAATTCCGAGTGCTAAACATGATGAACAGGTTTGGGAGAGTTTGTTTTGAAGAAGAAAAATGTTTTTCCTACAAGTGGTTCATCATAGTTTAAATCATTTTTTTGAACAATACTTGCACGTGATGTCTAAATTTTGTAAAATTTTAAATTTGAGAAATTTATTGTGAGGTAGAGACTGTGCAGGAATGAAGACAGGAAATAGCTAAGTTCCGTTTTCTGAAGATAGGCAGATTCGAGCAAGGTTCCAGATCCTGTGATTACAAAGAGCCAGGTGTTCCATCCAAAGCCTGTAGATTGAGAATTCCAGACTGCGATCCTAGCTTATCGAAAGGGGGAGTCTGAAGATATCAAGAGGGAGTTTGAAGATGTAAAAAGCCAGGTTTGAATCTTGTGATCTACGCAAGCTGATGATGCTGATGATCTTAAGGAATCAAGAGATCTGATCAAGAAAAGATAGAGACAGATTGAGATTCTGGAACAGAGAGGGAAGAGAAAAAGATTGATTGAGGATGCTTACAATGGAGAATCTTTGGAGAGGTCGAGAAGACTGATAAAGACTGAAGGTTTGACAACCGAAGACTCGACACCGAAGACTTCGTCAACATCCAAGGGGGAGTCTGTTGGTGCATATGTCTGTCGACTTCGTCTTGTATCGAGTCTTGTATTAGTCTAGTTAGATCAGGGCACGTAGAACGAGAAAATGAGAAATATGTGTTTTAGGGGCATTTCGCACGAAATGAGAAACTGCCATTTCGCACGAAATGAACTGGTCATTTCGCACGAAATAGTCATTTCGTGTGAAAATGATTTCGTGTGAGCAGTTTCGTGCGAAATAGTGGTGCCTATAAATACATGTCGTGCCATTTCATTTGTAACGATTCGATTCCGGTAGCGAAGCTCTGCCGAAGTGTCTCCAGCATTGTAATACTATCTGATATCAATACAGAGACAGTTTAAAGTGATTTCTTATGCAATCCAACTGAAATAACTCCAATACGTCTGTTTCCGCCTTTCGTATTGGACGAGATCTCTTCTGATTGACTCCTTTGGGTCAGCAAACGATTCTACAGGTAGGAAAACCTGTCATAAATCGTGCTGCCATAAAGAAGCTTCTGGATTCGCTTCCAAAGGAATGGAGCCTTCAATGCATGATGATAAAAAGGGATTTCCTCAACAACCCAAATCCTGTCACTTTGTCCGATATAATCAACACTCTGAAGGCTTTTGAAATGGACGTCAACAAACGCGAAATGAATACAGCTGGTTACTCGCCAAAGGCAGCTCAGACTTCTACTGGACTAAAGAATGTGGCATTTCTAGCTTCAGGAGGCACTAGTAAACAAGCCTCCGAGATGTCCTACTTTAACGTTTCCGCAAGTGCGTCAAAGGCTCCACAATCTAGTGATAAGGCAGCTGTGGTTGGTGATACTCAAGCTTTAAAAGTGTCAACTGAACATGTGGCACTTTTTAACATGTTTTTGAGTAGCTATGAAGCTTTAATGTCGGGAGAACTCAAGAAGGAGATACTCACTCCTGAAGACATGTATCAGGTTGATCCCGATGACATGGAGGAGATGGATTTGAAGTGGCAGATGGCTATGATCACTTTAAGGTTGAAGAAGTTTCAGGATAAGACTGGGAAGCGTCTAGGTCTTGGAAAAGCTGGTTTTGACAAATCCAAGCTGAGATGTTACAACTGCAAAAATTTGGGTCACTTCAAGCGAGAGTGTCCTTTCTTGAAGGAGGGAAACACTGAAGTTGCTCCTGCTATAAAACCAATTGCTATCGAAGAAAACAAGAACAATGCTACTCCAAACACACCAAAAGCTCTAGTTGTTGAAGATTATGATTTGGGTGAAGAAATTGCTGAAGCCAAGGAACAAGTCAACAAAGCTCTCATGGCAAAGATCTCAAGCTGGTCGTCATCAAAACAGTTTGAGAAACACGCTGCTGGAATCCCAAAGGGAGACAACATTGCTGACAAGGGTCTGAAAAGCATTCTCATCTCCTCGGAGCCTGAGAAACAACAAAATTCAAAAGAAGCTGAAAAACCCAAGGAGCATGTTCCTAAGGAGTCATCTGATGAGAAGAAAGAAAAGGGAAAAGTCTCAGCAGCAGCAGCAATGAAAACTGAATCCTCCAAAGAAAAAGCTGACAAAGACTTGGTAAATAGTATTCCACATAACTTTAAAGTAAAGTTGTGCACACCAGCATGCGTTGATGTCGTGGCACATTGCAAATCTCTTAATCTAGAATTTGAGAGGCAAAAAGACAAAGCTTTAAAATTAAACAAAGAACTTAAACAGAACGAGGCCGCATATCAGAGAAAGTTGAATTCAACTTTAGCTGAAATGCAAACTCTAAAAGAATTTGTTTTTAGAAAAGATTTTATCATCAACGATCTCACAGATAGATTGTAAAAAGCTTTGAATGAAAATAATAAATTACAAATTATCATAGACAAATGCAATGTCAGTCAAAAGGCCTTTACTGACATTAAAAACTGCCAACGACCAACGTATGTAAAGGACGGGATCGGGTATAAGGATAGATAAGGAAATGAAAGAAAACTTTTCTTTCCCCCACATTGCAAAAACTATGTGCCTATGCCAACTCCGCATCCCGACAATGATTTCATTGATGAAAAGGCCTTTGTAGAACAAAATAATTCTTTCAAAAACGAAACAACCGCTAACATTTCTAAAAGTAATGCAGATCCAATTGTGTGTAAAGAAGATGTGTGCGATGAGGATGGAGACTGCGGCGGTTCAAAAATAGGAATAGGTTATTCAGGTGACAGTTATTCCACCGTTAACTGGTTCGCCTGGAACTGTTCTAAGAAAAACAATATTCGGGATGAATGTAATAATTTAATTAGGACGGATGCCTGTAATGGCCGTGTGCCTAAATTTAACTCTTTGGATGACTGTAAGGGCCATGTGCCTACATTTGAGACCCGTGATCATGAACATGCTATGGTTGAATGTCATGATTTAAATTCTACATTTTGTGATTATAAAAATGTTTGTGAATCTCCTGTATTTGAGCCAGAATTGAAAAAGAATAGCTTTGGAAAATTCCTCACCGAGGAAATTCTAGAATTTATTCCATCTCGAACAGGTATGACAGATTCAGAAAAGAAAGTCGCAAAAGATAGTAGCAAAGAAGATTCAAGCTTTTCTGCCTCAGAAAAGGAAGAAGAGACTTCAAGTTCTGATGAAGAACAAGAATCAGAAAATTCTAGTGAAGATCAAACAACAGAAGGTGAAAGCTCCGATGATTCAAGTAACGAATCAATTGAAGATCAAAATTCAGAAAGTTCAAGTGCAAATCAGAGCTCCGATGATTCAATTGACGAAGCAAGTGAAAATCAAAATTCAAGTGAATATCAAACAACAGAAAGTTCATCAGATTCCGACAATGATGAAGACTGTTCAGAATATGAAAGCCGAGTTGACAAGAAAATGAAGAAAGCCGAGAGCTCAAGATACAATGCATCAAAAGATTCTTCAAAAAGCTCAAGCCACACATCACATACATCATCTTCTAACACCAAAAAGCCCAGACGTAAACGATGTTTTCGTTGTGGTCATTTAGGACATACAGCGAAACATTGTAAAAACAAGAATTTTTCTAAACCAGAATATGATTTTGTTAAAAATTTCACAGATCAGCTTGATTATCTTAAGAAATCTGTTAAAAATCTGGTTAATTCAACAACTTATTTTTGGAAGCAAAAAGAGGACATCGTGGGTCAAAACCACGATAAATCCAAAGTGAAGCAAATCTGTGTTCCCAAATCAAACTAATTTGTGTATATTCTTGTATTTCAGAATAAACTCCAGAAATGGCTTCGAATGCTCATGGAATATATCTGGCATGTCGACAGCGGATGTTCAAGACATATGACAGGCTTCAAGGAACTTCTGAAAAATTTTCGTTTTATTGATGGTGATTTCGTGTCATTCGCTGGAGACGAGAAGGGAGGGAAGATCGTTGGAATAGGAGATGTTGTGTCTGAAGCACTCACTTTGGAAAATGTCAACTATGTTCCAGAATTGTGCTATAATCTTATGAGCGTATCACTAATCTGTGATAAAGGAATATCGGTGCTTTTCAACGACATGGAATGTTTGTTTCTCAAGCCTGAATATGTCGTTCATGCAGAGATGATCATGCTCACAGCTCCAAGACAAAACAACACATACGTGCTCAACATGAAAAACACCAAGACAAATGATAACTTGACTTGTTTAATCTCAAAGGCTTCAGAATCGGAGTCACTGCTTTGGCACAGGCGATTGGGGCATGTAAATTTCAAAAATATGAACAAACTCTCTAAGTTAAACTTAGTAAGAGGTCTTTCAATAAAAGAATTTCCTTTTTCTGAAAAATGTATAGTATGCGCCCAAGGAAAGCAACACAAGAAATCGCACAAGTCCAAAGCAGTGAACACGATTACTGCGCCTCTTCAATTAATGCATATGGATCTTTTTGGTCCAATAAGTGTTAAGAGTCTTGGTAAAAGTTCCTACTATTTGGTGATTACAGATGACTTCTCTCGTTTTTCATGGGTTTATTTTCTTGAAGCAAAGAGTGGGACGGCTGACATCCTTAAGTCATTCATTCCCTTGATTGAAAACGTGACCAGATTGAAAGTGAAGTTGATCAGAAGTGATAATGGTTCCGAATTCAAGAATCAAACCTTCATATCATTCTGTGCAGAAAAGGGAATTCATCTCCAATATAGTGCGGCTAGAACTCCTCAACAAAATGGAGTCGTTGAACGAAAGAACAGAACTTTAATCGAAGCCGCGAGAACTATGTTGGTGGATTAAAAGCTTCCAATCATCTTTTGGGCAGAAGCTGTGAATACAACATGCTACGTTCTGAACAGGGTTCTCATTGTAAAACCTCACGGAAAAACTGCATATGAACTTCTTTTCAAAAGGAAGCCGCTTATTGATTTCTTCAGACCGTTTAGATGTTCTTGCACTCTTCTAAACACTCAAGAGAATCTCATCAAGTTCGAAGCAGTGGGTGATATCTGCTATTTCATGGGATATTCATCCACTTAGAAAGCCTACAGAGTCTACAACAAAAGAACAAAGATGGTGATTGAATCGTATTACGTTGACTTCCAAGAAGGAAACTACACTAACACTGGAAGTACTCCCGATTGGTTTTATGATGTGGGTGTGATTTTCAACACCTTTGAAATTCCAGAAGATGTTCCAGAAGCAGAACCTGCAGAAGCTGCTCAAGTTGAACCTCTGTTTGATTCTTCAGATATTGGTTTAACTCCTTTCACTACCCGTTTCTCTCCATTTTCTGCTGATCCACTTCTCTCTGTAGATGAAGTAAATGGTGACACTTCGCCTGAGAACACCCCTGAAAACGGTGCTTCTTCTTCACAGGTGAATGTGGATGAACCAACTCAAGAAGATGACCCTCCAGTAATATACGTTGACGAACACTTCACCAACCTTCCGTAGCAAATTGAGTCTCACACAAATGCATGATACAAGACAAATCGCAATCATCCTCTTGAAAATGTAATAGGAGCAGTAGAAGAAGGAGTACGTACACGTGGTTAGTCATCAAGCATCAACAAGGGGTTGTATGCAGCTTTTCTCTCGCAGTCCGTGCCTTGTGACATTGAAGAAGCCATTCAAGACTCCAGTTGGGTTCAGGCCATGCAGGAAGAACTAGCTCAATTTGGCAAACTCAAAGTTTGGGAGTTAGTAGATTTACCTAAGGGAAAGTTTCCGATTGGTACAAAGTGGGTCTTTCGAAACAAGATGGATGATCGTGGAGTAGTAATCAAGAACATGGCTAGATTCGTGGTGCAAGGTTTTTTTCAGGAGGAAGGAATTGATTACGAAGAAGTTTTTGCTCCAGTTGCAAGATTAGAGGCAATCAGAATATTTCTGGCATATGCGTCTTACAGAAATTTGAAAGTTTTCCAGATGGACGTAAAGTGTGCTTTTCTGTATGGCAAGGTAAAGGAAGAAATCTAGGTGTGTCAGCCTCCAGGTTTCGAAGATCCCCATTTTCCAGGCCGCTACTACAAGTTGGACAAAGCCCTCTATGGTCTTCACCAAGCCCCACGTGCTTGGTACGAGACTTTGTCAACTTATCGACATGACTCTCTTCACCAAACAAATCGGAGAAGACGTAATGCTGGTTCAGATTTATGTGGACGATATCATTTTCGGGTCAACTAATAAGGAGTTGTGTAAAGAATTCGAGACCGTCATGAAGGCAAATTTTGAAATGAGCATGATGGGGGAACTCACGTTCTTCTTAGGATTAGAAGTGAAGCAAAAGGAGGATGGTATTCTTATTCACCAGGCTAAGTACATTCGGGATATTCTCGCAAAGTACAACATGAACGACTGCAAAGTTGCTAGCACCCCGTTCGCCTCTCAGACAGAGCTTACTCTAGATCCTCAAGGAAAACCAATGAATAAGTCCTTCTACCGGTCAATGATGGGCTCTCTGATGTACCTAACTACAAGCAGGCCTGGCATTATGTGGGCAGTCTGTCTCTGTGCTCGTTTTCAGACAAATCCCAAAGAATCACATGAAACTGCTATGAAGCGCATCTTCCGCTATCTTAAAGGGACTCCGAAACTAGGTCTTTGGTATCCTAAAGATAGTAATTTTGATCTTATTGCTTATTCTGACAGTGATCATGCAGGTTGTAAAGTAGATCGCATGTCTGTATCAGGAGGATGTCAATTCTTAGGAAATCGTCTGATTTCTTGACAAAGCAAGAAGCAGACAACTGTGTCTACCTCCACTGCTCAAGCTGAGTACACTACGGCCTACAGTTGTTGTTCACAAGTTCTCTGGATACAAAATCAGTTGTTGGATTATGGAATCAACATCATGAAGACTCCCATATTCATCGACAATGAAGCATGTCTGGGAATTGTGAAGAATCCCATCCACTATTCCAGAACAAAGCATATCGAAATTCGAATTCATGTAATTCGAGATGCCTACGAGAAAGGATACATTCAAGTGGTGACAGTGGATAAAACGCAGCAACGGGCCAACATTTTCACGAAAGCCTTTGATAAAACCCGATTCAACCAGCTGGTAACCTGGTTGGAAATGGTAAATTTTCTTGACGGAAATGAATCTTGTTGTCCAAAATCGTTCATAAATACTCTATCTTTTGTCCATATTAAAAAAAACGTTTGCTAAAAGTAAAACAAGTATCGTAAAACGTTGCCCACCAAAAAGATTTTCTGAATTTTAAAATTTCATTTTCGGGTAATGGACTTTCGAAAATAAAGATTTTAGGGGGGGATATTCAAGAAAATCAAAAATTAGATGCTTGTGTCTGACTCCTATTAGAGAAATGATAGAAAATTGCTAACACTTTGTCATTTCTTGAAAAACAGTAAACAAAAGAAATCGGGGTACCAAGCAACGACGTGTTGGTAGATTCAGCAACACCAACGAGTAAACTGCTGTTATGCAGCAAAACATAACATCTACACAAGGATTCTGGCTTTTCTCAGGCATTACGCATCATAGTGGGTAACACGTTGCGGCATATGGCTTAATGGTCTTAAATCTTGCGTTGATAGATTGCTAAAGTCTGAGATCTCGGGTCTTTATATTGGTTTTTCATTCGGGGATATCATAGTTGCTCTTCTGCTGCATCCAGGTACATGCTGACCTAGACGCTATGATATCTTTTCAAAATAAGTGCCAAAAATGGCCAAAACCTTAAAAATGGATTAGTTTGGTCTCTCTGCTGTACGAAAGTACTGAGCTGTTCACCAAACTATCTATCATCAAATCGTACCAAATCTGGTATCTGTCTCCGCCCTCGGTAGTTTTCGGGATCTCTGCTGTATGAAAGTACTAACCTGATCTCCACTCTATCGTTGAAAAGCAAAACGAATGAATCCAATATACTCACCTGTTATGAGGAACCTTAGTGCATACCTTGATCGCGGGGGTATGTACTGATGTGGGACTCACGGGCGTAATGATTCTATTATCAATAGCTTGTGTGGGGGGCATAGAAGTCTTGTCAATATTACCGAAAACATGATAATCGCGCTCTCCGAAGCCATGTTGAAAGAAGGATGCATGGATTTAAGCGGACAAACATACTGGCAGTTTTTCTTGAGCCTTGAATCGCTAATAATAATAATAAATAAGAAATTGACAAGTGTTGACAATATGATCTTCTGCAGGTAAGTCAACGAGCGTCAAAAGAATCAAGAAAATCAGCTAAAAATGGAACCTCCCAGAATTGATAAACGAAGTTCGGAGTCAAAATGGCCCAAATTTTCTCAAGTCTGTAAATATTTCATAATTTCTGCCTCTTTAAACAAAAATGGGTACGTTTTTTGAGAAAGTTTGAAATTCACGAGCGAATTTAAAAGATTGATTTTGAAATAGATTGGTTACAGATTTTCACGGCGAAATAAAGATACCAGCGAAATTATTAATTTCGCTAATAATTTCGTTGGTCATTTTTTTTTAAATATAAATAGACATAACCGACCTATTTTCAATTTTTTTCAAAACCTCTCTTTCACCTTCTCCATATCCGGTTCATAATCAAACTTGTTCAAGACTCACATCACTCAAAATTTTCGTTCTCATTGTTTGATCAAGATGATAGGTAATATATTCTGTTTCTACTCAACATTTGCAGATCAATATATGTGTCGGATTTTGTTAGATTTTGTTGAGTATGGTTTCTTCTTGAAGATCAAAACTTAGATGTTGAATCGGTAGTTTTTAGGATATGTTGCAAATGGTCAAACCGATCTAACTGAGATTTCAAAATGCTTGTTCATGTTTAGACTCGTCTGTGATCGGTGTTGATCAATCGGTGAAAATAGTTGGGGGGTTTTAGAGAGGTTTATCAAGAAAAATATGGTGGCAGCGAAATAATGATGAATGTGGCGAAGACAGTAGCGAAATTATCATGGATCAAGGAATTTCAAAAGTCTCGAACGCGAGTTCGAGCAACCGGCGAAATAATTTATTTCACCGGTAAGACGGCTTAGACGAATGTCTTCGCTGCTCGATCGCATCGAGAACAAAGTCCATCTTCGCCGGAAATTGTCAGCGAAATTAAATACATGTCACAAATCTATTGCCGGCGAAATCATCCTAGAACCGCTTTTGTCACCGGCGAAGATATCATCAGCGAAACTTGACTTGTTTTCTTTGTTGTTACCGGCGAAAACACTCGTAACCAGAAATTGTCGCCGGCGAAAATTGCTGGGTCTCGATAACGGTCATCAGCGAAGATAACCTTTTGGGTTTTCAGAGATTTTAACTTTTTATTTCTTTCTTTTTCTGTTTTGTAAATATCTTTTTAATTCTAAAATCAAATTATCCTTTATATAACCTAAAATATTTCTAAATATTTTCTAAATCTATTTTTCTTATATAATATGTAAATACCTTTTTTGTTATTCTAGTATCTCGTTGTGAATATTATATCTTTATGTCATAAATTTTCTAACTTAGCTCGTTTGTTGTGTCGGAAACAGGATAGTGAAAATTGTCGAGTGGGATAAGACATTGAAGCATAATCAGAGTATCAATCTTGAGAAAGTACCACAGGATTTCCAAGACGCGGCAAGATAGATACAATCAAGCAGGATTGGGTATGCGGTTCAAACAGAAATTCCTATTTATCGAATCCATATTCAAGAGTTCTGGCAAACAGGGAAACCCGAAACTATCAATAAAGCCAAAGGGATATCTGCAACGGTCCGCAACAAACGTGTGATCGTGACTGAAGAAAGGATTCGCACTGTTCTAAAGCTGAAAGAAATGCACAAGATCTGATCAGCTTGAACAAAGACGATGTTTTGGATGGTTTTCGTGGCATGGGATACGACACGTGGGAGACTTCAGTCAAAAGAAAGAGATAAAAAGAAATGGGCTCACAAGAGATTGGAGATTCATAGTACACGTAATTGCTATGAGCATAACTCATCGTAAAGGTGGATATGACGGCCAGAATCTGGAGTGGTCGGCAGCAATGTTGAACTTGTGTTTGAATCAAAAGTTCAACCTCTTTGGTCTAATCTTCAATTACATGCTCGAAAATGTAAGAGGGCCGACTTGGGCAATGTATCCCAGATTCATCCAGATGCTGATCAACGATCAATATGACAAACCACCGCATGATGGAAACCTCTACACCTTTCATGTTCCCACAAGTCGACAATACACAGAGATCAAAACGAACGAATGGGTATTGTTACATGACTGGATGTATACTGCAGAAAGACTACCATTGGTCAAAACAGCTTACAAAAAAGAGAAGCAGTTCAAGCAAAACAACAAAGAATCGCGCAAGAGGCTGCAGAAAAAGAAAAAGAACAATTGAAAGGAAAAAGAAAAGGAAAGCAAGGAGCAGACGATGAACCTCCAAAGAAGAAGAAATCCTCTGAAAACCCAGAAAGACTTATGGGTGCAAGCTTCAGAGCCGTAGATTCAGAAGAGCATCGTCGACATATTCAAGATATGCGGGAAATTCATGCAATGCGAGAAAAAGAAAAGAGAGAAAAGAGGCTTGAAAGACAAGAAATGTCAGAATCTGAAAGACCAGTTGTAGTAACGGAAGAAGAGCAAACACTGGATGATTTTGTTGTTACATTATTAACAGATCTAGAAGAAATCTCTGCAAGCAAGTCAACTCCCCCAAAGAATAAGTCAACAGATGAAGGACCTTCCAGATTTCCTCAAGTAAAACTAACAAGGATCTCAAAGCCTCTTGTGCCTCCTCAAAGAGTTCATCCGTTTCAAGATTTATTTGATAAACTTGTCAAAGAGATCGGTCCAACTTCAGCTAAAGAAATCTACCTCCTCAAGAATCAAGTGAATGATACAAACATCCTAAGAGAAAAGCTGAAAGATCAAAGAAAGAAAAACAGAGAAATGCATGCCTATGTCACTGGGTAATCACAGTACATTAGGTTTCAGCAGCATGGGATAGAAAAGTTATACAGAATGATGAAGAAAATATGTGTAAAAATTGAGATAGAGCCCATGTTCTCTTTCGCAGATATCTTTGACTTTGAGGCGTTTAAAGAGGAGGAAGCAAATAGGAAGAAGTAAGAAGCTGAAACAAAGAAACGTCGTCTGGAGTCGACAGAAAAATAACTGAAGGAGACGAGAGCGACGAAGAAGAAATAGACAGGGATGAAATTCCTGCTAAATTCATTGAATGGGGATTAGAAGAGGAAGTTGTGTATGAACTAGAAGATGGAAAGACTTTCTCTCCACAGCATCCCGAATGGTTTAAAAAGGAAAGAGAAAAATTTCCTGACTTCTATTAGGTAGTAACTGTTGAGAAGACAGAAGCCACTGATAAAATTATCAGTTGGATGTACAACAATCTCAAGGGAATGTTTGTGGTCAAAAGAAGAGGTGGTGTAATTCAGTACTTCCGAACAGGGTATGATCTCTTTTCTCTTCCAAGGTGGGATCTACGCGAACTTGGCCGACCGGATATGTTAAATCCAGAAGATAGAAGCGTTGTTGGGGACTTCGAGCACATAATTGCCAAAGAATGCAACAAAGGTTTCCCAAATTTCAAGCCGCAGCGTCCCAGAAGGAGAGTATCCAGGACAACGAAAGATCCTATTACAGGAAAAGGCAAAGTGACATGGGTTATTAACCCTACAAAAGTTGTCACAAGAATCAAACTCCTAGATGAAGTACCAGTATGTCTAAACAAGCTCAAGAAGTTGTTCTATGATAGCCAGACTGGTGAAGCAGTGATTCGATCAACCGAAAATGAAGATATTCGAATATTGGATCCAATGGATGTATTTATGTTCGGACTCTCTGATCTAACAGTGCCGAATGCAAGTCGTATAAATCTTGGAGCTGGAAACGCTAATCTTGAAGAGGCCATGTTATTTCAAAGGGCAGTGGATAGAGCTTGGAAGAAGAGAGATGCTCGACATAGTTGATAAAATCGAGAAAAGAAAGGAAGCTGATGAAAAGAAAAAAGAAGAAAGAAAGAAGAAAAAGCACGAAAGAAAGAAAAGTCTTCCTCATCAACAAAAGGGCCCACCATAACTTCTCAAACAACATCATCACCTCCGGGCTCATCCACATATGAGGTCATTATGGAGGAACCACCGACAACAAGTGAAGCTATTTTAACCCAAGAAACTTCAGCAACAACAATCGAAGTTCAAGCAACACCAGAAGCAACAGGGAATGAAGAAGTCCCTCCAGAGCTTGAAAAGAAAGTTGCAGACAATCCAATGGAAACTACTGAAGAATGAAAAACAAGTATACAACGATCTAGGGGGGATATTGTTGGAACTTATGAGATTGTTCATACTTGTACGGGATTAGTTTTATTATAGTTTGTAGCTAGTTTTAAAGTCTAGGGGCATATTTTGTAATTTGATGAAAGTAGCAAACCTGACCTAGTGTAGATAAGATGCCAGCATAATTATAATTATGCTGGCAAGTCAGGATCTATATAAACCCATGTATTGTTGCCCTAGCTAAGCTTTTGGCTCTCTTGGTGAATATTAGTGTTGTTTACATTTCAATCTCTACTCTTGTGCTTAAATCAGATTTCCAATGTGCTTTATTGATTTATCTTCTTGTTTGGATTCAATACAACACTTGTTTTATTCATCATACCATTAGCTTCATCTTCATTCTTGATTCGTCTTAACTTTTTCCTAGTACAAACACCTAATCAATAGGTGTTTTGGACTAAAACAATCAACCACTGTGATCCGGATTGATATTGGGATCTACAGATTGTAAATAAAATAAAAACAAAATAAATTTAGATATTGGATACCCGACACTCTAAAGATAGGACCCAAAAACCTTCTATTCTACCTATTCCATTTGGGTGTAAGCCACGTAATAGAGTTTTGCTTGAGGACAAACAAAGATTCAAGTGTAGGGGTATTTGAAGTGATTAAAATACAAAATATAAATTATGTCAAATACGGCATAAAAGCAGCCCTTTTTAGTACTAATGTTGGAAAAAACTCGTGTTTTCATTCCTTTTAGATTTTCAGGGATAAAAGAGCTTATATTTGCAAAAGAAGTAAAAAGACAGTAAAATCCAACATAAATGTAAAGAAGAGGGAATTGCCGCAGCTCGCCAAGCCCCATTCACATCCAAACCTCAAAATAATAAGAACACAAGACTGACACGGGGTTGTGTCCACCAGACACGGGTTGTGTCCAAAGATGGATGCTGGGCAGGAGAAAAAGACAACTGCAAAAGACAAAAATGGCAGCCAACACGGGACCGTGGTAAGTCAACACTGGGCGTGGTCAAGTCAAAGATTTTCAGAATCTACGATAGTACAACAAGTACTTTGGCCACAGGTCGTGCTGTTGACACACGGGGCCATGTTAGTACAACATCTGACAAGCAGTTAATGAGGAAGAGAGAGAGATGGGCACGGGGCCGTGCCAGCCGGGCACAGGCTGTGCTAGCCGGGCACGGGTCGTGCTGAAGCTTCTGAAGACAGCTATAAATAGAAGTGCTTGGTTCCACTTCAACTCATCCCTTGGCAAACCACTTCTCTCTCACTTGCCACCACTACAACACCATCATCCATCACCATCATCCATTTTTCCATCTTTAGAGTGTGTGTTTAGTCTCGGGATCCAAGATTGATCGTAAGAATCTTTGTCAAACAAAGGCCATGCTTGGCTAAATTCTTACATCACTTAATGAAGACTTATCTTTTATGCATTTCTTTTATGATTTTCAACATTTGGCTACTTTTTAATTGAGTATGTATTAATGATTTTAATAATTAGTTTTTTTATATTGAAGGTGAATTTATTCAAACACTCTTCATATGTTTGTTTACTCAACATGTTCATGTCTTTACGGTCTATATAAAACATGTTAATTAACCCGAAAGGGAGATTAGAAGGGTGGTTTGGGTAATTATATGTCTCGTTCAGTGTATAGATCCTGTAAGAACCTGGTTCAAGCCTAGTAACACCTCACGAGTCTGAGCGGGCATTACCCACCACGAGAGGGGTGCAAAAAGCTTGAATCCCTTATTCTTAAACTACTATTAAAACTTTAAACCAACCCCGCGAGGACTGTATCCCTGTTGACTCAGACTAACGGGTTGAGGGTGATCGCCGCCTCGTAAGGGGGATCCACCACATTTTGCATTAATAACTTACTTAATTATCTTTCAATATTCCGACCTAGTGGGTTTGTTTCCTTGCTGACTCAAACCACTAGGTTGAGGGTAACTTCGCCTTCAAAAGAGGGGCCTACTACTATAACTAAGATAATCTCTTAAAATGCTCAAAGTGCGGAAATCATCAAAAGGGGACATGAAAGATAAGTTGGATCCAAGTGATTATTTCTTGTCTATCATTTTTATTTTCTGTTTTTATCTTTTTATTAGCTTAAAAATCTTTTCTAAAAAAATTGGTTCAATTAGACGTTGACGATAAGTCTGTACTAAAAGCTCTTTTGTCCTTGGACGACCTCGGTATCTTGCCATCACTATACTACGTTCGTGATGGGTATACTTGCCCTAGCGTGTGTGTAGAATGATAGTAGAATATCGTGTTTTATAAATTTAAAACTTGAAATCGGCGAGTTAAAATAGAGCTAAAAATATAACTAAAAAATACAACTCACCACGCACGTCAACTATGCTAAAAGCAAACTTTCTCCACGAAGTGCTTTGTGTATTTTCATTGGCTATAGCCCGAAATACAAATGTTATCGATGTTTTGAACCGGTGTCATCTCGAATTTACAATACTCGCCATGCCCAATTTGATGAAGATACATTTCCATTTTGTGGGATTGTTCCACCCATTGATGATTCTTAACTTGTATTTTCTAATTTTGATGACTCTATTACACCTACCATATCAACCACCCCACTGCCATATTTAGCACCACAACCAAATACCACAAATTCTTGCCCCACTCGTGATTCTGTTGCATGCAAAATATATCCCAGGCATAATATGCAATCTGTGGCCCACATGCAACATTCACCAAACAACCAATCCTGCTCCACCAAAAGCCCTATATTATATGTTACTCCTACGAGTCCCATTTTATATAATCATAACCACCCCTCCTCGGACTCAAGCTCAACACCACCCTCATCGGGCCCGATGACCTAATTTGCTCCGTTTGCATCTGCCACGTCTGAAACCGTTCAGCCCATTCCGCCATCTTTCATTCAATCGGCTACCATATATAACTCAACCACTTCAGATCCTGCACCACACCACCTATCACTTCCTCGCATCTGATGACCACTCGGTCAAAATTGGGTATCTTCAAGCCCAAACATTATGCCAACTTAGCAATTGTTTAACTATACACCGCTACATCATGCGTTATCTGTGGCTCATGATCCTAAAGCATATAAATCAGCATCTAAACATCCTAAGTGGGTGGATGCAATGAAAGCGGAAATAAAGGCCGTTCATAAAAACCGCAATTTGGAGCTTGTTGAATGTCCCTTACACTCGAATGTTGTTGGTTCCAAATGGGTCTATTGGACGAAGTACAAGGCCGATGGTACCTTTGATCGATATAAAGCTCGTTTAGTTGCTCAAGGCTTCACTCAAATTCCCGGTCTTGATTATTCGTTAACCTACAGTCCGGTTGTAAAAGCATACTGTTCGAGTTGTTCTTGCACTTGCTACCATTTATAATTGGTGTCTTCACCAATTAGACATTAAAAACGATTTTTTATATGTTACTCTCACCGAAACGGCCTATATGGAACAACCACCGGTATTTATAGATAAAAAATATCCGAACAATGTTTTCTATCTCAAGAAAGCTCTATACGGCCTTAAACAAGCCCCTAGAGCATGGTTTCAATGACTTAGCTCTTTTTGACAAAACTTGGTTTTCAATGTAGTAGAGCCGACAATTCGCTTTTTGTCTTCAAAAAAGATTCGTTTGTTCTCTACCTTCGCGTTTATGTGGATGGCATTATCTTGACCGGTAACGATGAGTCCTTTATAAAAAATTCACTTCTCGTCTTCACACCGAGTTTGCCATTACAGATTTGGGTCCATTAAACTATTTCTTGGGTCCTGAAGTAACACACACCTCTTCTGGTCTATTCTTGAACCAAGCAAAATATGCTTATGATATACTTGCATGGGCCGGACTTTTGGATGCCAAACTCGTTGCCACACCTCTCACCACAATCGACATTTTCAGCTCCAAAGGAACACCTTTTCATGACCCTACTTTCTACAGATCATTAGCGGGTTCTTTACAACACTTAACAAACACACTCCCGGATCTATCCTATGCGTTTTATCAAGCAAGTCAATTCCTTTAAAACCCCACAACCTCTCATTTTTAGCTTGTTAAACGCATTTTAAGTTATGTTAAAGGCACACTTTCTTTTGGTCTGACGTTTAAAAAACCAACCACCACCAAATTATTTGGTTATTCGGACGCGGATTGGGCTCGTTGTTTGGAAACTAGACACTCTACTTATGGTTATTCAATCTACTTATTAGGTAATCTTATCTCTTAGAGTGCCAAAAAAGGCAACCCACAGTCTCTGGTTCTAGTTGTGAATCGAAATACCAGGCGTTGGCTAACACGACGGCTGAAATTATTTGGTTAAAACATCTTTTACGTGAGCTTCATGCAATGCCTCACGACCGCCCGACATTGCTATGTGACAACAAAAGTGCACTCTTTCTAAGTCAAAATCCGGTATCTCATAAACGTGCAAAACACATAGACATAGATTATCATTTCGTTCGAGAGCTTGTGTCATCGGGTTGTCTCTGCACCAAGTTCA